>JABASP010000492.1:0-51330 GCA_019776565.1 Sminthurinus signatus
TGAAACATGAGCACAACTCCTCTGTATTTATCTTGAAACTTCAAACTCTGTAGATATATGTCAGATATACAATAAAAATACATATAACATATAACATGTGATGTATGACAACTAACAACCCTATCATCATAAACAAGTATTATTATTATTATTATTATTATTTTTATTATTACGATTATTGCACCCTTGTAAATTGTAAATACGAAACAATTCAAAAACTTTTACCATATTTCAATGTTGAAATAAATGTCCATTCCATTTGAATGACACACAACACGGAAAGAAATATAAAAATAAGAGTACACACAAGATACAAGACGCATGATTCTTACAAAGTTTTTTGGTCGCGAGAAAAATTTGTCACCGATTGTTCCGTGTGTGTTTGTATAGTTGTTATTTATGACTCCTCAAAAAATCTTTTGATATAAATCTTGACTTGGATCTATTCTTAATTCCTTCCAGTAACTGCCTTTATATGCTTATGCGTTATGCGTGTAGAGTGTAGAGACAGATAACATTCGATGTCTAGATATCGTGTCAGAGTCAGAATCAGAGTTGGAGCATCAGAGAGAATGAGAGGCACGTACCGTGTAAAATCATAAAATCGGAGAGAAGTAAAAAGTAAAAATAAAGCCGCTTAAGAGCGCGGCTCTCATATCTCTCTCTCTCTCTCTCTCTCTGTCTGTCTCTGTAAAGCGGTGTAGAAGATGGATACACTGAATTTGAGTTTGACATACGACATCGTATATCGTGCACGGTGACTGAACATTCTGAGGTGCATAAAAAAGATACCAGGAAGAAAAGAAAAAATCGTACACGTAAAATAAAAAATAAAAAATCGTAGTCTATCCTCTCTGAGTTGTACAATGTTCAGGGTAAAATATACATGAATCTATTGTACAGCTAAACACACACAGAGTAAATCACCTACTCACAAGATCATCTTTACAATCACCTCTTTAGAATTTCCTCCTCTATAGAAAATTAAGTGCTTTATTATTTATTCATGGATCATGGATAAATACTCCATCCATCAAAGTTATACTGAATAAAGTATAAGCGTAATTAGTTGGAAGACTTTGACTGCAAACAAATTGCAGGACAACAATTAAATAGCTTATATCTTATATTATATTATATAGAAATTGATATCAAGAATTTTCGGAACTCTGAACTGGAGTACAGAACTTTCTTTAGTAGCCCAAAAAATCAAAGAATATTGTCTTTATGTAACAAAAGACTGCTGCTGTAAACAGTAAGAATTCGTGTCTTGAATTCAAGCATACCACAATATCATACTATAGTCTGACTCTTTTGTATTATGCATGGAGATTTCCGACACGAGATAGAACATCTCTCGTGAAATAAGAAAAAGTAGATTGTAAATTGCAACATTTAACAGTAAAATTGTTACATTCAAAATATTATGTATTTTATAATATTACACTGAATTATGATGTCGGCTTGGAAAATCTCTATAGTCTTTAAATTTAAACGACGATGAAGGATAAAGATGAACGGTGCTGCATTACACACGGTATGAAGTAAAATTATAGATACGAGGAGGAAAATGAGAGGATAATAAAGACGATAAAGACGACGGCTACTCCTTTTCTTTCTGTTATGTTCTGACTTTGACTTTTCCCGAGAGTCGACGCAGTTATCACTTATTAACAGCAAAACTTTGTAATTATATTTGACGTTTGGAGTTTTGGAGTTACGTGGAACATTGCCCGAGTTAACTGTTGTTTCTACTTCTCACTCGTGTAGTTGTGTACATTAAATAAGTGAGTAACTATGTGAACTTTTCCTGATAAATAATGATACTTTGAACATTTTTTATGCTATCAATACTCACACTGTTTCATAGCTGATACCAACTAACCAACTAATAATTAACAGGTCAGTACAATGTACAATGTACAATAATAGCATCGAGCCTCTTTATCTGTTCTACCATTCGTTTTTTGTTTTTTTTATGTAAAGTTCTTTCTCAGGAACTTTTGAGGTGTAAAAACAAGTAAACGCACACGCATGTACACATGACACATGCATAGATATGCATTATGCATATAACGTAGAAGTGAAGGTGTGTGATGTGATGGAAAGTCATAATAATTATACACACAAATACGTTTTCCTCCTTTTACTGGGTGCATTTCGACTGCATAATATAAAGTCCAGTCAACAGTCAACAGTCACAGAGTCAAAAGTTAACACTCAACGCCCTTGCCCTTTTCAGTAGATTCTAAATCATAAATCTGCATGGGTACAAATATACATGCACGCATGTTGTTGTTGTTATTGTTGGTGATGATGATGATGATGGGATCGTACATTGTGAATACTCAATACTCACGCATCCAACTCCTTCCTTCTAGCTCCCCAACTTATTTAATTTTACCACCCTCCGCTCCTTTAACTTTTTCTGCATGGACTTGAAATTACGGTTTTGTATTAATATATGTTGGAATAGAGAATCTTTTTTTTCTGTAAATATAGTCATGTGTATGCTCAATGCTCAATGCAATGCTCATATATGCAAAACAAAGGAAGTTTTTCCTGCAGAATATTACTAAATGCAGTTTTAGCTCTCTTTTTCTCGTAAGCATGCGTGTACAAATATCTATAGATAATAGATATATCTACTAAAACTATTAATGTACATTCTACTTTTTATACTCTATCCAGTCTCCCACTATGGAATTTAAACTGACTTCACGGTCTGTATATATATATCTAATATCTAAAAGGTACTATTAACAATTTAGTTAGTGACTCTCGGACTAGTCCTGGTCCTGGTTCACAAAAATATCATATCATGCCCCTCATATACATATATGCGTAAGCTTAAACATGAAATATATTCACACTCCCTCATCCCTCATGCTGCCGAGCAACCAACAATATATAAATATGACATGTGAATATAGTTCAAAATCTACATACAATCACCAAAATAGTAATAATAATAATCGTAATCCTAATATACCCTCTCATCAAGGCAGAAATGAATATACAATATACAGATAGTACATAGGAAAACAGACACAGACACACTATCACATCGTTCCTAAATTTAAATTGGAGATATATATAGTTCTGGAACCAATTTTCAACACTTTTCTAGCCTCAAATAACTAACTGAGACTAAATGCGGAATACTCATTGAATTATAATGTACTGCACTGTACATTACTTGCAGTATAATACAAAATACAATATACAATGAGTGATTATTCTGATGAAGTGTCAGATAAGAAGAAAAAAACTAAATATCTTTCAAGCTTTCTTCCATTTTTATGCATCATATAATAATATGTTAAACATATTAATATATTCATTATTCATCAATTTTCGTTGATGAGTTTTTCATGTTAAGTGTTTCTGTTGCTGTTGGTGTTGACACTTTTTATTCAACAGACAAACCTGTGACAATAAATATAAATACGTAGTATGTTTTATCATCTCTCTCACTCTCGCTATCTCTGGTGTGTATCATGAATATCTAATATGTAATATATAATATTTAGTACAGAATGTAGCCAACACATGCTTTATTGAAATTCTGTTAAAGAGACTTTTATCCCCATTATATTCAATCTTTCAGTGTCGATGTGTCAAATTGTCGTTTCAAAAATTTCAAGGTTCAGTAAATGAGTTTTTGGTGATGTTTACTATAGTATAAAAGGTGACTTTTTATAGAAACCACACACACATTTAGGGCAAATATGAGAAAGAAATTGGAACATAGCCCTCGATTCAAAATATTAAACTTTTTGAACATGTTTTTCTCAAGTTTATAATAAATAATAATAATATGGAATATGTTAATGAATTTTACAAGTTATATGGGACTAGGATCTATTATAAAAAATGAAAAATGTTTGAATATATTAAGCTATGTACACATTTTTATCTTCCCAAGAAAACCCAAACACATTTCATAATAATATACAATTTATTATGGGCTTATCTTCCACATCTTTCCTGTTTTTCCACTTGAAATCGAAAAAACACAAACTCACGCAATAAAACTTTGAAGGTATACCGAAAACATAATGTTCATTTTATACATGTACACATGTACATTGTACATGCTACCCTGTTTGAAGATATAGAGATAAGTGCTCTCCAAACATCAAACATTAAATAATGTTTTCACAGACGGAAATTCAGAAAGAAAATAAATGTATCATAATATAGTATGGTATCTCCATAAACAGGCTTATATATTTATAACGGATATGAATTGTGCATAAGTGCATAATGCATAACGTACATAAAATATCTAACCATATGCAATGTGCAGTACACACAGTGCACGTGGTTCATTTCCGTCGATCAGCCTGCATCATCTATAGATTTTTGTACCAGTTCCGGCTTTTTCGGTTGATAACTGCACACTTTACACTTTACGTAATAACAATACGTACAACATAATACTGACTGAAATGTGCAAACACACACATATTATGCATACATACGCATGAATAATGAATATGAATGGAAGATGCACGTAGCTAAATGCAAAAGTACACCCTCATACAAGGAATTTACAATTACAGCACACATCAGTCTACGCGTGACTTTCTTTGTTTCCTGTAACATTAATTTACCAACACCACCGCCCTCTTATCCCTTTCGTTCCATATGTTATGTTACAACATGTTTCCTGATTATATAATAAATAGCCCTATGGTCGATTTTATATATACATGACAGGATCACCTTGTACAAGTACATTGTACAGAGTGGAAAGAACAAAATATTCTTCGAGTCTATTGTGTCTAGAGGAAAAACCACAGAGTAAATGAAAATCAATACAATACATATTAACAAAAGGAAAATGTCCAAAAATATACAGTGTAAATACAAAGTAAGTTATGTATATAGTATATAGTTGTGTATCATATTGCTCAATGATCAAGTTCATGAACAAGCCAATTCGTTTTTCGTTTTTATACTCTGATAGATTGAAACAAAAAACAAAATTCTTCATCTATAATGATCTTGCGTGTTTTATTTTAGAGATCATTAAGGAAAAAAGTCTAATGAATTGTGAATTATAATCACGCCCTATTCATGCTGATATTGCATGTGGATTTTGGATGCAATATAACTATAAACGAATGAGATTGAAGACTCTATATATCAAATCTTTTTGTTTAATTTGAAGTTCATAATTAAGAGAAGGCTTCAGAAGCATGACCGAATCAACCAGATTCTGTTTTGTAAATTGTTCAACCTTCTTGTTAGCATAAACATATTATATGTATATTTGAGATTCAATATCTTAATATTTTTGATGCATCTCATTGCAGATATTTTATACAGATACAGAGATGACAACTAATCGATAAAAGTGCATACATACACACACGAATAGATTCATTATCAATTCAAAGAATGTTATAATAATAATAATAGTAGTAGTATTATTATTATTGTCTGTGTAACTTCAAACTGGATGTAGTAAAAATGCAGTGTGGAAAAAAATCCACACCCACAAAAAATTTGTTGGTAGAAAGAATATGATTAATTGATTACGTTCCTTGAACACACCTTGATTAACTCACCGGAGTTATTTGTGCAACAAACACTGGGAATACTGAAACTGAAAGTTAGCAATAGAACAATACTGTTCAGTGAAAGTAGATAAAATACAAGATACAAGAAATACTATGGTATAGGACAGCTTTAGGAACCTAAACAAATACATAAACACGGAGAAAAAATGCTCATGTTTGAAACTTGATGTTTCTCTGTTCCTTATTTGTGTAACATAAAACCCTCACACTTCATCAGAAGCATATCAATAAACTTGAGTACAAAATATATCACTTTCATTTTGAATTTTAAATGACTGCATTTGCTGAAAAACAAACATAGTGATATTATATATAATATTTTTGCTTGTTTCAGATGGATAATACTTAAAATCATTGAAAAAACAACAACTATCTTTAGAAATTATAATGTTTCCCCCACGTCGATCCAGCTTGATACTGAAAAATTTTATGTTGAAAAGAAAACCTCCTTCTTTCTACATTTTGATCTTTATGGATGCGCGCAATGGATATTATACACAATGTATGATGTAGAATGTACACATTGTATATTATGCATTCAAAGTGCCGTGAAATTTTCGCCACATTTGGTTATAAAAGGTGCTTAAAGTAATGGAACTATTTAAATTTAAAGGATGAAGATGCGTGTGGAGAGAAAACAAAAAAAAAGTTGAACTTACATTAGTGGTGAGTTGATTAGTGAGGGAGTTTACTTTATCTTGAGCTTCATGAAGCTCTCGTTTTAATTTCCGTATCTCGTAAGCTTGTTTGTCTTCTTGACTGCTATATATGGAGGATGCTGTAGACACGAGACTGAGGGAAGATCCATTAACTATAAAATATAAACATTAAACATTTCATATTTTATATATACATAAATACAAAAATTTTAACAAACATAACGCACTTAAGCATACCATATTGCATATTATTATTATTTATTATTATTGCTATGAAATTCTTCGACATGACTTTTAAAAATACTCAGTAATAGTAAGTATAATATTATGTCATTATGTACTGTTTTCGTTTCTAATAGTAGTGAGAATCAATCACATATCAGATCCATCTAAATCTTAAAGTCAACTTCATTTTAAACATATTTTACATAACAATATCCTTTTCTAATCGAGCTTGAAAGGATGAACAACAAACTATTCTTTCCAATCTTATTCTCATATGATGATTGATAATACATGCAATAAGTATTTCCTATGCCTTACAATACATCAAAATAATAGATATTTGCCCATTTCATTTTGTAAAATACAACTCATCAATCAGAAAAGTAATCTTTATTGTACATGTGCTGTACCGACTTGTCTTCCATATTAACCACAAGTTAGTGCCAATAATTCCATATAATATCATAATATTATTTATTTAATGTTTCATGTTTCTATCTACCAAAAAAAGTATGGGGTGCCTGGAATTTGGAAACACTTTTTCCAAGAAATTGAATCAAATTTCATGCCTATACATGTAAAACTATATTATGATATGCTACAGATTCAAAAACACCTCCAACTAAATTTTAGATTAATCAAAGGTTGTGTAAATAAGTGTAATAATAATGTATTCTGTCATGGAGCCATAAATTTAATGTCTTCTTCTTTCTTTTTGTGTACCACATTAGTGATTGGATTTCCTCTAGAAGCGAATATCAATACTCAATACTCTAGACTCTAAACTCTATACATGGTTCATCTTAACGACTGACAACAACAGATACAAATGATGCCATACTATAAAAAAAAGAAAAGAAGAATGATCGACCACCCTGACTTTTCCATTTCGTTATTACATATTATATTGGATAATAAATACATACCAGGACACAAGTATACATAATAGATGGACCTAAACCAAAAACCTTTCACTCCAAATCAGTTTTGTTTAATATATATATAATAATATTATACATTAAACATGTGCATAAGTATAGATAAAAGTACATGGGTATACTTTATTGAAGATTAAATGTTATACCTAGAACAAGAATAATGACAAATAATATAATATAATATTATTTTTGTATTATGGAGAACAGACTCAATACTTCAAATCTATTCTTGTGAATAACACTACTAGATATACCTAATGGATTATTATTATTATTATTACATTACCTTCAGCCTATAGCTACCATTTTACCAAAGTACATACTGCATACTACCATTTTTTTAACGGATATATGAGACAGAAAGAATAAAGATGACTTTTCTTACTTTCATCTTCCTTGGTGGTGATTTTAGACAGGAACTCAGAGTAAGGAGACATACTGAGTCGTACACTGTGGTTACTAGCAGGTGTTGATGAATACGGACCTTGTCCTCCAACCAATCTATAAACAGAAAGGAAGAAAAATTTGAGAGGTATATTATATATATATATAAAATTTCAAGTCGTTTTTTATTTCATTTTTTTTCCTAGTCCAGTCAAGTGTAATCATAAGACCCCTTAATATTAATATTCATATATGCATATATATTTATTCTTCATCTTATTTTCTTCTTCAACGTCCAACATCTTCAGTCTTCAGCACTACCTTATACGGTCAACCGTAAATGATGCTTTGGGCTTTGAAAATTCTTCACCTCTCTTTCTATTCTTTTATTCTTCTACTAAACTAAACTATTGTATACTATAGAACCTCTTGAACACAAAATTGATTTTTGCATAATGATTCGTGTGGTTTTGTAAGTCGATATGCTCAGCCACTCATGAACAAAAAAAGTAAAAGTATATACACATAATATATTTAACTAAGCATTCATTCTCAGCACGTTCTTGGGTCTTTTTCATCTAAGTTTACAACACCATAGTACCATAGTAAGTATGATATACATTACATTTTATACAATACATCTAAGAGATACAAGATATACGTTCAAAATATAATAATATATTATGTACATTATAAATCAATTTCAACTTTGGAAATTGAATTTTTGTTACTTGACAATAGTGAAATGAATACTTTTTATTTTTTATAATAGTTTTCAAAAGTAATGTGAAAAATATAGTTAAAAATCATTTTCTTTGAAATGAATGATTACAATTTTAGTTAAATAAATGACATACCGATTTTGAGCATTATGCATTGGAGATGTTGGAACATTATTGACACCGGCAGCTAGTTGGGCACTGTAATATTGATGATTTGCCTCGTCTGATCTCTGAAGCATTGATGGGTATAATTTTTCTGATTTTGTAGATCTAAAAAGGAAAAGAAGAGTTAAAATATTGATTACTACTTTTGAAAAATGTTTCATTTAAAAGTAAACTCTGATTTAGAATTTAGAAACAAAAAGTTGTGCAATTTTACGAGAAAGCCAAGATTTTTAAATTACGTTGAAGCTTGACATGAAGGCGTCTAAAATGTATACGTGACTGACATTTTACAATAGAATTATACGCACTAAAAAATAACAACTAATATCTAAGTATTATAATTTACAATACTTATTCTAGTTAATCAATAGTTAATAGCAAAACGCAGGACAGTAAAAAAAGTACAAAATTTGCGATTTGCGAAACACTGCTTTTTTGAAAAAAGTGCAATAAAATCAATGCTTGCGTCAAAAAAAACGAAGTGAAAAAAAACTTCTTCGATGTACTTAACGATATAGAAGTTGAAATTATTGTTAATGATTAATATTGTAGAAATTATTTATATTACAGTGCATTTGAAAGCAAAAATTGTTAAACATTTTTAGCTGAAAGGCAAAAGTGATTGAAAAAAGAGAAATTTTGAGAAAGAAAAAGATATAGTAACCGACCTCGGGAATGTCCGTTCCCGGAAGTGACTAAAATTTCAATAGAAACAGTAAACATGAGTTACTCAAAAATATAATCGTAAATGTTCATAGTAAATAATAATAGTACTGAAATTAGAGATATAACTTTCTCATTTTAAGTTTTGGGTTTTGACAAAAATTTAATTTGATAAATAAAGGATAAAAAAGAGAGACTGCTGGAAATCATAAGTCATAACTCATAACATTGAAAATCTACAGAACATATATACGGAGAGAAAGTGTTGAAGAGAAAAAGTTGTTACATAATATTGTCAATTTGTTAGATTTGTGAGTTATATTCTCTATCCACTAATCTCTAATGTGAAGATAGTAAAATCAGAAAGTAATATATTAAGACTGATACATCGTTTTATTATAATAATTTTTTTATTTGAGAAGTAAAATGTAAAATATATTATAAATTATAAATGATTATACAAAATGGAAATATCATACCTAATACTGTTGCTTCGATTAAGTCTTGGGCTTCTTGATGGGCTTGTTTCATTATGATGACTTGACATTCGACTTTGTGCTTGTGTTAAACTATTTGATCTTCCATCTCGCAGATGAGCAGCCATTGATGAACTCGAACTGAGGGACTCTAAACTTTCAGCTTCTGTCATACTTCCTAAAAATAGAACAACAAACAAAAATTGGGTGAGTAACAAAATAATATTTTTTTAAATTCCTTTCATGTATGTTTACAGTATAAAAAAACTAGGTTTTTCTACTGGACCAAGCAAAAAAATAAATACTCAATGTGCAATGTAGAAAAAGAAGATATTTACGTATCGATACATCGAAAATGGCATTCATTTTTCTATAATATTTTTGGGCACTCTCTTTGTGGACAATTTTTCTTTTGTTTTTGAAAAAAGAAGAAAAGAATAGAAAATATTCTGCAGAGAGCTTTGAAAATAGTTTGATATTCTGTCAACATTCGTGTTCTAAATTCCACGGCATACTGCATACCTAATAATAATATAAGAATTCTATGTGAAAACTTTTTTTTTGCCACCATCTTGAGTCTAGAATCTAGAGTACTATACAGCATACGCAGTTAGTATTTGAAAAACTTTATGCGTACTGTGTCTAGTACCTCTACTTAAGTATAAGCGTAAACGTATCTACATTATATTGGCACTTGAGTAATCCATCCGAATTTCCATATCATATTTGACACGCATAACTGCCATCAGACAATTTGGATTTCTACACACACATTCTGACTACTTTTTTCCATTTTCTTGAACTACTTTTCTTTTCTTTTTTTTTCAAATTACATTTGAACCTATATACACATAACTATAAACTACTACTAATGCTGGAATAAAATGTCCTGGGATATACAAAAGTATTTTCTATTTTCTATATTATTATAGACAAAGAAAGAACAAAAAGAGGAATTTCAAATATAAGACTAGTAAAAAATGTTTTTCACAGATATAAAAAATGTATATTATAAAATATATTATATTATGTGAAAGCTATAATCGCCAACCTCCTGCTCCAATAAGTCGAGTTGGTGCACTTGTAATGGATGATGCGTAGCCCGTACTGTAGCGCATATAAGGATTATTGGAATTTGAAAAAGCTTGAATTTCACTGTAGTTTGAATAACCCCCAGTATCACTCATAGTTCCGTCATTCATACATTTATTATATCTAGACATTCTGTCTTTGCTCGCATTCGGAGTTCCATAGATCTGTTGGTGTTGATGTTGTTGTTGCTGTTGTTGGATTGTAGCAAGAATTGCGGCATAATCCGATCCGGCACTTGAGGTGGCAGCTTTAGGAAGACTTTGTGAACCCAGAATCCTTTCCCTTAAACTCTGAGACAGTTGAGTAGCTGTTGGAGTGGTCAAAGACAGGGATTTGTACCCCGGTTGACTTGACTGAGAGGAAAAGGAACCAGAATTCCTTGAACAGGTTGAAGATGCATATTGGACATCTCCCATCATCTGCTGATGTTGTTGTTGATAATGCTGCTGTTGTTGTTGTTGTTGCTGTTGCTGTTGTTGGTGTTGGAGTTGGAGTTGAGCTTGACCTGGATTTTGTTGATGGTGGTGATAAGACGGGTGCTGCTGATGATGAGGTGACTGAGATTGTAGTTGTGGTTGTGAATGGTGGGAATGATTTCGACTCATCTCATGCAAGTCATTTGTCGTTTGAGTACCACCACTGATTTTGACTTTAGTTCTAGTTTTAGGACTACCACCATTCCCCATCAAACCCGTTGAGTCAAGTCGAGAGAGGAGAGACACTTGAGCAGCTTTATATTCTTCCGCAGTGAGAAGTTCTTTCTCATGTCTCCCACCACTACCACTATTACTACTACTATGAACTTTTCCATTTGGTGAAATACTATATTTGGTAATGATATTGCTCCCTGATCCAGAAGATCCAGAACCCGTAGATCGACGAATATAACTAAAACTGGCACCACTACCCCCACCACTTGTACTTGTACTAGCACTACTTGGTCCGCCTTTGATGGAGTTGGATCGTTTCCCATCACTTGAACCTCCTGTTTTATTATGTCCATGACTCGAATGATGACCAGAACCAGAGCAAGAACCCGAACCAGATCCAGATCCAACACTTATATTTGAATTACTTCGATGTCGCTCTTTACCCTCTCGATCCCCCATCTCCTTCCCATAATAGTCCTCTTTCATACCTGAAATAAAACGACAATATCAATATCAATATCAAAGCACTCTTATTTTCATACTAATGAAACTTTGTACTTTGACAAGAAATAAATGTTGAATAAAAAATCTGGGTATTTGCTACTTGACAAAAAACAGATAAAGAAAACCAATACAGTATTTTCTCCATCTTCTATCGATCTCAAAACATAATACAATAAGATGAATAATACATGGCAAAAAATACCATGTTAAATCTCAAGTTTGAAGGTATAATAAGAAATAAGAAAAAGTCTATCACAAAATATATTGTTATTGAACATGATATTGGCAGTTATAATATAAAACTGAGTTGATCAAATTGCGTGACATGATTACAATAAAAAATTATTTATACACAGTATGTTCAATATTTTTTACAATAGTATAAAATTCCATGCTCTGGAACTACATATATACACGCATGAGACAAAACATAAATATATTATACGTATACTGAATACTGGAAAAACAAGAAATGCTACAACAGCATTTTGCAATGTAGGAAAAAATACAGAATATTATTATACATTCTAAATTATATAGACGATCAAGCTTAAGAAGGGTTGTGTAATCAAATCATCTTAGAATCTGATAGAGACACTGTTTCTGTGTTTTGTGATACTTTATAATTCATAATATTATATTTTATATTACTTTATTTTTTATTACAATATTATAAAATATTATATACATTTGAAATTCACAAGAAAATCATATCGCCTCTCTCTTTTATTTTATCATAGCAAAATATATACATATATTCGTATATTATTATTATATATGTTGAAATACCTATCATTCCTTTCTTTTTGGAGGAATCTCCTAAATTATTCATGGTTTTCCCGTCGACTCTCTTGGTATTTGAATTGGAGAGTTGCTGCTGCTGTTGGTGATGTTGGTGGAAAATAAGAGTTTGCGGCGTTGTGCTTGTTGGTCCACATTGAATTCCATTACTACCACCAGCAACTTGGTGATTTTGGTGTGTGGTGGTGGTGGTATGGTGGATGGAGCCAGTCAAATTTCCGTACTTGTCTCTAGTCACCAAGAGTTTCCCACTGTTCAGATGATGAGATTCAATTCCAGCGGAAGAAGAGGCTGGAATGTATCCATTGACGGAGGACGGTGATGAAGACGGTGCTTTACTCAAGTGAACAGCCCTATGAATTCACAAGACACAAGACACGTATAGCATATATGTAGAATATAGAATATACGATAGAGTTACCATCATCATTGTAGGTACTTTCTCCACGGAAGAAAGTAGAAAATGGAACATATCTCAAAAGTCAGAACTTATAAAGGACAAAAGGAATTTCTTTAGGTATCAAAAATATCATAGTCATGCATGCGACATAGCACAATAGTACATTAAATATTATATTATTATATCTACATTTCTAGTATACATTACACACATGTTGAGTTTAGAGTTTTGAGTAACTCAAAGTTCAAAATTCAAAGTTCAAAGGTGTGTCGTAAATATTTTAGCACGTTTTATTAAAATGGCCATTTTATTATGGTTCTAACTGTGGGGAAAGAAATTTAATGAGTTTAAATGTATATTAAAAACCGGTAGGTTAATTTTGAGTTTTGAGCTTTGAGTTTATAGTTCCATTTTAAAGTAAAACAATTCTACACGTTTATCATAATACATAATGTATTCTGTATTCTGTACTAAGTATTTCATATAAAGTATTCATTGTTCATGGATGTACTTTGTGAGACCGAGTTGAACTTCTCCGTTGGATGGGAATGAGGAATGCTGTTCTACTTGCTGCTGCTGATGATTTTGCTGGTGTTTCCGGCTTGAACTATTTCCACTCCGAGAACCGACGACACGATAAATTATATTGTGTGACTCCACCGGCTGCTGATGCTCCTTTTTACTCTTGTAGTTGTTCACACTTCCACCTCTCTAAAATATTCAGACAAGACATTCATTCATTTAACATGACAGACTTTCGTTAAGGATATTAAATAATAAATTATTCATCCATCTCCACAGTCACCACAGACTCCAGGACTCCAGACAGTGAAAGACATGGAAACTTGTTAAATCCTGATCCTGATACTGACACTGACAGTGAGTGAAAGGAGAAAGGAGAAACCGAGTCGCTCACCTGTAGACTTCCGTAGGGACTTGACAGTTCCGAGTTAATTGACGAACTAGTTAAATCCGTGGGGAGCTCATTTAGGTCTGAAGAAGAAAGCGAACTTGAGTCATCAAAACTGGAAAAAGGTCAAAAGGTCAAAATAGTTTAGTCATTTGAATTCAAGGTATTATATATTATTATTATTATTATTATTTATTTTTATACAGTATGTTACAGTCGCATGTTAAATTTGAAGACACAAAAAACCACACATGGATTACTCTTAAGAAAATATTTGTTCAAACAACGTCTTTAATCATTGGTATAGAAAATTCAATATTACGTTTAAATGCAAGCATTTTTTAATTAAATCCGCTTTTTACTCCTCTAATTAATTATTGATATGTTGAAACAAAAGCTGTAGAAGAATTAATGATTTTTTAGTCATTTAAACATACAAAGAATCACGTAATATAAGAAACTACAAGGATTAAAAATCACTCTTATCAAAAAAAAAAAAAAACCAGGAACCAGGAAATGAAAAAACTTCACACCAGTCTTCAAATTTATACATGATATGCATGATGAATTCATTTACATATAACATATATATAGTTGACATTTGAAAGACAACTGTAGAAGATTGAACGTTACTTGAAGAATATTTTTAAAAAGTTTCCATAAAGAACTAAGAGCCAAGAAAAACCCGACAGACATTAAAAGAAGAAAGAGACAGAAAATACAAGATTCTCTATTATGTTACATCCATCGATAAAAAATTCAAAGTGGGAAAGAAAGCGGATTTTTTCTGGTTCCAAGCCTTACAGCTTTCCTTTATGTATTCATGAGTGTAACCTCCCTAGAGAAATTCTACAGAAAAACAATATAGAAGAAAGGAAAATCAAAGTCTTTATGTAAGAGCCATTTTAGAGGAGATTAAGTAATTTCCTATCTCCATTGCATATATATGTGTATCCCTGTCCATTCATTATACATACGACATAAAGTCGTACTATGCTTGACTCTTGACTCTTGACATAATATAGTGGGAAAAGGAAAAAAGGTCCTATAATAAAAACACAAGACAAGACTGAGAGAAAGCCAATTTATTTAGCAAGTAGATGAAAGAAAGAAATTCTAATATTCGTTTCGTCGTGTATGCGTGTATTTTGTATTGTCCGAAATTTTCATTGGACATTGAACAACGGTCATACAAAAATGACAGTGGAGAGAACAAATAAATAACAGGCTGTAGTTTTTTGAGACTTTTTGTCATGTATAATGCTCTTGGGCTTTGGCTTCTGTCTTCTAAATACTATTCAGCTTCTTTGAAGCTTGATTCAAAAACTTGCTGTGTTTGCTTCCTATAAATATTGAGGATTTTTTTTATACAAAACTTTTAAAGCTCGTCCCAAGGAAATCCATTTTGTTATTACTTTTCTCCATTTTATAAGAATACATGCAATCGTTTAGACTTTAGACTCTCGACTCTCGTCATATTTTTTCAGCTAATATATTTGGCTAAATCAAGGATCAGACTTCTCTTGTAAGTTTGGAGCTTGTAACTGTGAGCTGGGAAAAGTTTGTTGTACAAACAAGTTTAAAGCCTTTAGACTTTAGATGATGAAGTTGACTCGAGCTCGTTATTCAGTATTCAATAGATGCATGTGATTTTTAGGGAAAGTCATAATATAAAATCTAGACCTAACAGCTGACTCCACACTCCACACAAATCTCACAACTCACAATCAAAAGACCTAGTTACTATTTATTCACATGGTACATGGTACATTATACATTATGAAGAGAATGTTTTAAAAACTTTTTCAATGTACCCAAAGTTGTTGTTGTTGTTTCCAATCCCAATCTTTTCATCAATATTTTCCCTAGTGCCCATTTTCTCTTTACCAGGGCATCGTGCAGAATGAATTCAGCTTGCAAAAAATAATCATGACTTGTCTTTGACTAACAGATTCAACTAGAAACTCGAGGCCAGAGATTGGATATTGGAGATCCATCAAAAATGAAAAGATGAAAGTCTTTTATACCAGGAATAGTAAAAAACTGGTTTTCAATCATGTATTTGTACAGCCTCATTTTCTTCATTTTCCAAGCTCCAAAAATCTCAAAAAAATGGACTTATTGTGAATTGCGAAGGCTGGAAAAAAAATTTCCTTTTCAATTTCAATTTCCAAAGTAAAGGGATTGCCTCAATCTACAATCTGAACTATACACTAAAAATACATGGCCCATAGTCCATACAAATACAACTGGAAGAAAAAAAAAACTCGAGTAAATGGACTTTTACTCTTTGACCGATTTTACGGACGATATCAACTCTTTCTCTACGCTCTTATTTCTTAGTTCTAAAGCCTTTTCTCTTGTCTTCTCCACATTGTATTACATATTAAACTCTAGAATCTAGAATCTAGACGTCAACATCTACTTTCTCTGTCTGTATATAACATGTACTGGATTGAGGAGACTTGGTCATAGTATCGTCAATAAAAGAGAGGCTGGATTTTATTGCACTTCCTCCTTTCCGTCCTCTTACTTTATACACAAAATATATAGCCCAAGTCAAAGTCAAGCAAGCAAACAAACAAACAAACAAAGAGCAAAGAGTAAAAACCTAAAGAGAGAGAGAGAAAGAGAAAGCCGAAATAGAAACAGAAATAGTAATGGTAATGGTAATAGTCAAACTGTTCATGCACATAAACAAAAGTATGTTTCCTTTAATTTTCACAACTTGCTGTAGATACGCACTACACAACAACAAAGTAAGTCCACAGTCCACTCACAAGGAGGAAAGGGAAAGTAATAATATGAAAGAGAAAGTATGACTCGCACTCTTCCAGCTATTTGACTTTGGACTCTGGACTCTACACTCACTCACGAGTCACGAGTCACAAGTCACAAGCCGGTCAGTTTCTATTTTGTATACAATTCTACTGTACTCTCAAGGTTGACAAAACAGTTGAGCAACATTCAACTCATTGTACGTTGTACATGCAGTAATGAAGTACGCAGTGTCCAAGTATAGTTTTCCATGTCAGTCACTACATTACTCGGGCACAAACTTTCCCTTTTATAAATTTACATTTACATACGGTAGCATACTTTGAAGGTACTTTATATTTCACAGATATGCACAGTGCACAGTGAAGAGGACTTTTGCCAAGTAATTTCCAAAATCTGGAAGCCGGATTGCCGACTGCCGACTGCCGACTAGCGATTACCGACTGGTGCCTACCCTAATGATAACTGCTGCAGGACACACAAACCAACGAACAAACAAATTCACAAAACTCTTTGCCCTTTCTTTACTTTACACATAAATTTTGTAGGCATAATATGTAAAATGATCCGAGTATTTCAGTATTTCAAATACATACTAAAAGGAAATGTGGTATTTCCCACTACTTGAATTTCGGTAAACGGAAGTGTATTTGTAATAAAATATAATATTTAGTCATTACTGGTACTGGTTCTAGATATCTAGGCATTTCACCCATGTTAAATTAAATTTTCCTCGAGTGAAGCATCAAATTTGAGTTTGTGAGTGTACAAAATATAAAATACGGATGAATTTTTGTTCTTTAATAATTGTACTAATTTTAAATATTTTACTAGATCAACTGGTCAATTTTCCAAGTAAAAGTAAAAGTAGAAGCAGAATCATCCCATTAAATGCTTTCTTACTTTTAACTTTTTACTATATTGAAAATTGAAAGCTCTAAAGCATTAAGAATCAAGTAGAACAGGCTTCGGCATCTTAAATCTAGATAAAACATTACTTCTAAAATCTAAAGTCTAAAGTCTAAAATCGAGAATCTAGAATCCAGATGAATGGGAGCTTAAAAGTGTGTAATAAAATATCAATGTTTGGAATGGAGGAAAAAATACATTACAATATGCAGAAAAAGAAGAACACTATCGCTCATTTGGTGAGACGTATTTTATGGTGTCAAAGGGGAAACATATGTAATAGAATAAAGAAGAGAACAAGCTTTACTTTTTCCTCTCTCTTCTTTTTGAATCTTGAATGACTTGACTTGAATTTCAAACCTCTCGGTATCTTTTACAATTTTCCCCATTACAACAGTTCTCACATGTAAAATGTACATTGTGCATTGTATATTGTACATAGATCCGATAGAAACACAAGTCTCCGCCTTGAGTTGAATTTCAAGTTACAATCCGAATCAAGGTGATTTATGATCATTTCTCACGTCACGGAAATCCTGTACTCACCATGAAGAAAAGAAAAGAGAAAAGAGTTTGGAAAAAGTGCACACAAAGTGTACAGTGTACAGTGTACAGACTACAGACCATCAGAACTCTAGTAAATTTAGACTTTTAAATTGTACTTCAATATCCATTACGTATTTATCCTCTTCCCTTCATCCACTTTCCACTACCATTCAACCATTCACCGTTCGATATATTTCAAGTGAATACAGAATACAGAAAATGTTGACTGAATAAAACAAAAAAAACACTTTGGATTCCTGTAGCATGTTCCTATCTGCAAACTACAAACTGTGAAAAGTCGGCCGTCGGATGGAAGATTGAAACCAAGAAATTCACTTACATTCACAAAGTTTCCCATTTCTAAACACACACACATAAAAAGAAGCATGAGCTGGAAAAGTGGAAATACGCATAAGAATAAGAAGATAAATGCATTTGGATGGGAATATCTGACTACTGCGGACAGCTGTGTCGACACGGTCCGTGTCTGTTTCTTTGTCTTTATAATACGTTTACTTTAAAATGTCCTTAGCCTTTCCAAAGAACTGTAGAGAAGTGATGGAACTTAAACTGGTGCTCGCTCGGGTACTGGTTAATTTAATCCTTTCTTCCTGTCTTTCTCCTATTCAGAGAAAAAGTGGCCAGAAAATGTTCCATTTTTAATGGACTAAAGTCTAACTTGATAAAATCTAATAGGTTAAAATGTATCCATGGATTGAAATTTAAAAACACAAAAGCTCAAAAAAAAACCCTACTTATTTTGTATTTCATGCACGTTGAAGATTCTAAATTCTGAATTCTAGACTCAAGAAATAAACTTTTGTTAAAAGGGGAAACGGTTCCGGTCTTTTCTACGAATATTATTGTACTTGTACTTTGTACTTTGTTGTACTATGCGGCATGACAAACTATCTATTCTGTTCTGTAGTTTTCTAGCCAGCACCTTTTAGGCTAGTTTAGTAGAATTTAGAAAGTAAATGTAAATATTTAATGACGCCAAAGTTCCACATTCAAAATACTGCGAGTAGTTTTTAATGTTTAATGTTTACAGAGTTTAGCGGTAAGTTGTTAAACTGTTTGTTTTTTCTTACTTGAGTTCAAAAAATGTCATAGTACAGTTTAAATGGAAACTATGCTTAAGAACTTGATCTAGAAAATATCTGTTTAAAGTACACAGGGTGCAAATATTGTTAGAAAACACCAAACCAGAATCTGAATTTGGATCTGTTAGTTTTTGCAAGTCTCAAAACTCCAAGCAAAATCCAAGCAAGTCAAAATGCACACATGTGTTAGTGAGGCCTCAAACGGATGGAGAACAAATAAAACTCTTTGGTTAATACACACAAAGAAAAGGCAGAGGGTGCAAGATACATAGATACACGTAGGTATATTATATTATATTATGTATCAATAGAAATGCACCCTCCAACCTATGCATTACACATCTATATGTACGTAAGTAACTATGTGACTCACCGCCCCTTCGCTACTACCCGACCACCGGTTTTATCCCCCACCACTTTCAAATTCACATTCAATAGATCGGGGCCATTCCCATTACCAAGAACAGACGATCTAATAATATACACATGAACCAAAAACTTGATTATTCATCTTTTCATACTTTTATACATTTTACATTTTACTCACAAAGTACACAACCAAATTTAATCAATCATTAAATTTCATTTCGAATTTGACCATAATAATGCGGGTTTTCTTCATATTTGATATTTGATGTATTGTACGATCGATGATTGATATCAAAGGGAATATTTTTCCTTGTAAAAATTTCCTTGGTATCAAAAACCAACCAAGTAAAGATGGAAATTATTAAAAAAAGAAAAAGTACTAATTATACCAGTACTTTTTATACCAAATTATATACAATACACTCATGTTTGGTTAGGTGTATTAAATATATGTACGTACGGGTAACGTGTAGTATTACATGATAAATGTTTAAAGAATACGCTGCACGCTGTAATTTAACTAAAAGTAATTAGGTAATAAAATTTTGGTTTTAATTGCTTCCTTGAAACTTCCACTAATTAACTTTGTTATGGAGGATGAGTTTAATTCATACACGCATATTATATATTATATACATGCGGAAAATGATGGACTGATAGCTTTTTAATGATCTTCTTGTATGATGTATGATCTATGATTTATAATTCCATTTGAAAAAGATTCAAAGCATTTGATTTCATTATTATTATTATTATTTGATTATTATTATGTGATACGGAATATGGAATATGGACTAAATCCAATTTCCTGTTCCCAGGTGAATCTTTTCCCTCCAGTTCTATAAATATCCTGGTTTCATCTCCATTCTCCATTTTACTGTGTACAGTGTACACTGTACACTCTACACTCCTGTGTAGAATCAATCTACAATGTACATGAAAGATTTAAAACCTTTTTCAGAAATGGAAAAATCATGTACAACAATATTCAAGAGAAAGTACCAACTGTATTTGGACTGTGGACTGTAGATTGTAGATTGGAGACTGCAGCTAGAAACGCGCAATGCGATACAATAAGATTTAAAGTCTGACTTGGATTTATCGGATTTTCCGTCTTTCATTTCCATTATTATGACGTTTACCACACATTGTGTGTGTCTGTCAGTGTGTGTGTGTGTGTGATATACGATATGCGGTTTCTAGTATATAGAATATAGACACAAATGCCGATGCCGGTACATTGAAAAAGTACTCGGTATCAACAGTTTCATGTTCAACTCTCTGCTCTTAGTCCACAATTTGGAGTGAAAAGACGGGGAAAAGAGCAAAAGTAGACCTCAGGATTTTCTCCACAAAATCGTAGAGCGGAGTGAAATCTTATACTAGATTCTAGATTCTAGACGTCATGAAGAGCATGGATTTAATTGAAATTCGAATTATTTGAGCTAGCCGAGCAGAAAATTTCATTTCACTCTGATAACTGCACTTTATTCAACTAGACTGAACATTAACACGGAACTGAACTGAACTCACATTTACTCTCCACTTTTTCATACAGTATAAAAAAAAACTGTCCTTTATTCAATTGTGAAATAGTTGCAGTACAGTAGTGTGGAGCTTATTATTATCCTTCATCTTCTTGTTACTCAAATGTCAAGTGTATTCCTAAAACATGTGCACCTTTTTTCCTGTAGGATCTATTCGAAGCTTGAAAGATTTTTTACTTTCTACTTCCTAAAGAATAACTTTTACCAATCCAATCGAGGCAAAAAAGTATAAAGTATAAAATATTAATTTGTTTACAGGATGCGGTTTCATGTACTATGTTTACTCTTTATCAAGTACCAACTCCTCACCACCTTAACATGTGCTTTTACCTTTTCATTTACTCTACATAACACTCTCTGTGTATTCATCATCCCAAAACAAATAATAATAAGAACCTTTTTGACGAATCCAAATTTCAAAATAATGACACAAACTTCGGATAAACCACAACTGTCACTGAATGACAAAACACAATGACAAAATACTTACATGTCAATTCACTCTGAGGGAAAACAAGTGCACTGAACTGAACTGTCATTTTTTTTGTAGATTTTTTAATTACACTTTATATTTTATATGTACAGAAGAAAATATGATGTTTCAACAGTAAAACAAATTTTTATAATAAACTTTGATATTGTACAATTTTAAAACTTGAATTATTAGAAATATTGAGAATCCGGAAGCTGTTCTAGTATTTAGTATGTACAATATATAATATAATTTAATATAATATAAGGGTTTGTTTTGGTTTTATGTTTTATGTTTTAGATATTGACTGGCTGTATTGACTAGACGAGGAAATGCAGTGTTTCTGTTTCTACGGGTGACAATAGAAACTATAGAACAGTAGAACACGAAGGAGAGACAGTGAAGAGAGGAGAGATATGTAGACAAGGCAGTCTCGGAGTCCTCTCATGTCATGAGCTTGTAGCATACTGCTGCTGTTGTGCATCTGTACTTCTGGCTTGGCATGCTTTTCCCTGCAACTTTATATTATATTCCTATCTGCTCTGCACACGTTTTACATGTTACTCACTCCAAACTCCAAACTCCACTCCATATCACACACACACAGTGTACATGTGGAACGGGAAAAGGGAAAAAGGAAGAGAAATAGAGTCGGGGAGTACAAGTTCCTGCATCGCGTATCTAGTATCTACACTCCACGTAGTACACAGTACATAGTGACTGAGACGGACTTGCTCAGACTTTCGGATCGATGAATTAGGGGTTCAACTCTCACTCACTCTTACTATTACTATTACTCTGACTACTCTGCTGTTGTCCCTACTCCAGTTTACAACATACAGCACACAACATACAGCACACGACATGCAGAACACAGGCTACATCAAAATATATCGGCGTAAGAGCAGGAGGTAGCTTTTGTGCAGGATGCAGCAGGCTACCCAAAACTTACATATTTTACTGTTTTTTTTCCAATCTCAAAACTCCTCTGTTACTCCTATGCATTCTGCCCTCATACTTCGTATCTGGTATCTATCTGTCAATGATGCACGATACCCCAAATGCCACACTTTGTGCAGTAGCAGTTGTACACTCCAGTCTCCAGTCTCCATGTATTTACTATATTGCAACCACCTTGTTATGCACCTAACTGGATTTTCATCCATACATTCTCAGCATTCAGCCACCCCATTCCCATTACTATGTACGTGTTTCCACTCTCCATTCTCCAGTCCAACTAAACAACGACCCCATTGTTATTTCCCTAAAACGATATCCCACATCAATATACTCGATCCTGTACATATGCATGCGTGTGCTCGACGTATGTATAAGTTATAGATAAGTGTATATGAATGTATATTATTTAGGTGGAAAAAATATATCTGCAACAAACCAAAGACAAAAAAGAGTTCTGGTTGACTCCATCCACATTTTTCAACAGTATCAAGTATCAAATACGAAATACAACGTACTTTGAACTTATTTTTTATATGAGCTGTACTAAGTACTGAGAAAACTGATAAAAATAGAAATAAATAAATCAGAATCCTGTTTTTTTCAGGCGTTATATCTAAAATTTGAAATCTCAAGTCAATGACAGATACAAGGCTAAAAACCTGTACCTTTTTACAAGCTGTATCTTTGTGCAAGATAAAAGATGTGAAAATCAGTTGTATAGTTGTAAATATAGTAAAAAGTAATAATAATAAAAATGGTTGTGTAACAACTCACAGCTCACAGCTAATAGTGTAACACGTAATTGAGGAAATATGATTATTAGAAATAAGTTTTCCATTTTCATTAAAAATAATCAAATTACGATTACTGAACAAAACCAAAGTGTGAGGATGGAATATGGAGTATGTAGTATGTGCAATTGTACATCATGTTATATAATATTTAGTTGTATCGTACATTGTACCTTGTGCGCTGTTCGTTGTTCGTGCAACAAATTATATCATCTATCTAGAACCTAGAATCTAGAATCTAGAATGTAGAAGGGAGAAAGTATATTTGATCTACAATCTACAGTAGAAAAATCGGACAGCCAACAGTTCCTGAAGTTTATCATCATTATTTTATTTTTTATTGTTACAACTCGTGCTCGTACTAATAGTGCATACTGCAAAATTTTGAGCACTGCTTCTATCTTATTTTCCTTTTCCCAAGGATATTTTGAGTAAAAACCTTCCAAAGTTACAATTGTACATTTTGTACTATTTACTGTTTACTGTTTGGCAAGGCAAAGATCTAGAGAAAGAATTCAATTGAAATCCAGCTGATTTTTCGCGGAGGAGACCACACGACTACTCTACCCTCGTCGTTCAAAGCTCGACTCTCGACGCTCGACGCTCGACCGATTTCCAGCTCATAGATACTACTGCCAATTTCTCCCCTCCGGACTCGGAAGTTTCCATCCTTCCCTATTTATTTTCTAGGATCCAGTGGACAGTGGAACTGTGTAAAAATAATAATGCCAACTGGACAAACTCCTCACTAAAGTTACTCATTAAAACGACCCTACTTTTCATACTGTTCCAGTTTCTTAGCCTGTCAGAAACCATGTTTCATTTCAGAATACAGAAAATAATAATACTGAATAGTGGGAATGGACGGGACTCCAAACGAAACTCCACTTCTAAATTCTGCCCGTTTGTTTGTGTGTTCTGTTGTATATTATATTATGCATTATGCATGTTCCTGATGGGTGAAATTTATATCGACATCCATATTTGCCAACCTCATCAAGTATCAAGTACAAGTACAGTTCAAAACATTGAGACTGAATTCTGAATTCTGAATCATTCTCATTCATTTGATATGCACAATCAAAATGAGTCAGCAACCAACCAGCAGAAACTCAATGCTCAATGCAAATTTGATAATTATGCCACACTCACGTCATTTTTTCTCCCCTCTCCAAAACCAACGAGATATTTCATGTTTGCTAAATAATGGAAAATGGAGATTGCATGTACTGTGTACAGTTGAAATAGAAATATATTCACAATGTACACAGACGGAAAAACCTCCCCTTGATCAATAATCATGGAGCATGCACATTGTACATTGTACAGGATTTTACAATGTGTACATGGTGCATGGTGCATAAATTTGGCACATTTCCCCCTGTCCTTTATTCAAAATTCAAATCCAGTGAATCAGTTTCTGCTTGTCTTATTCTCATGTGTACATTGTACACATGACAGACATTCATATTCACATGAGACACAAAAATTCAATATTCACTGCCCTGTTCATGACAGCTGACGGCCGACTGATTATTATTGTTTATTGTTGTTCCTTATGATGACGATGACGATGACGATGTGACTATGATGATAATGGCACCACAATAAAAAGATTCAAAAACTTTTCAATGACTCTTCTATCCTTGTAATTGAAATTTTATCCAAGTTTCCCGTTCTTTTCAAACATTCAAACACGTATCTACAACCCACATGTGTATTTCATTGTAGGATTTTTAGCTCTAGTTTCTCAATTCCAGAACACAAAAACTTGAGACTCTAGACTTAAAAAGAAGGACGAAGGAAACTAGATAAAGTTTTGCAAACTGATTAATAGTAAAATATAAAACACAAAATACACTATATTATTTTACAAAAATATCTGTATCTGTATAATCCACAACCTAAATTTAGTGCCAGAAGGAAAACTCATGATAGGATATTCGATCTCTTCCATTTTCAAAGCACACAGCTTGTCATCCGCATTTACGCTCTTCGTTTTGACGGAGGCGGTGGTGGTAAATGTAGATATTTTATGTTTTTTGTACTATCTACATTGTACATGGTTTTCACTTTCAACTGTGAGGAAAACTCAGTCTTTAAGATCCAGTGCATAGTAAATAAATAGATACAGAATTTATATAGGAGACTGTCCTGAGGACAGAATCTGTTTTAAAGGTATAAAAGATGTACAATGTACACAAGTCCTTTCATTTTCTATTCAAGGATAGATAAACACTTTTTTCTGAGGATGTGGATCTGGATGAAGTTTGCACACTGTACATTGTACAATGAGAAGAATGAATAAACCCAAATCCAAATCCAAATCTCCTCCAGCCTCTGACTCACAACACGGGAGCAGAAATAAAAAAGGAGAGGAAAAAAGGGTGATGTGGAGATTTTAGGATCCATTCCCTACTTTTATTTGACACGTACCTCTAAGTAGTCTTATTTACATTTTTATAAGTGTATGCACAATCTACACAATAGACACGCTCACTTTCTTCTCAGACGTCCTTCTTCATTCTTTTTTAGAAAAAACTATTCGAGGAAAGTACTCTGAATCTGTAGATTTTAGATGCTAGATATTTCACTCTATCTACGTACTTGAGTTTCTTGAGTTTGTCCGGCTCATCACCTTCAAACTTTCAAAGAATATGAAAGACGGATGAATCTAGTTCAACTCCAGTACAGTTTCAGTTCTAGTTCTAGTTCTAGTTTTAGTCATAATCATAATCAACTTGGCTCTGGCTTACCTACTTATTATAATACTTACAGCTTTCTTATTTCATTTAATACGAATATATACTCTAAGCATGTACAATGTAAATCTTACATATTCAAAAGTTATCTTGGCCTGAAATTCCTGGTGAAAGTATCTTGAGTCGTACGATACACAAAATATTATTATTATTCCCCTCGCCTGTTGTATGCACTTACCTACTCACATTCACATTCTTCTCATGTTTCATGTTTCTCTGTGTTGTTTCTTGTTTGTTATTTTGTTTTGTTTGTGACTGCAATCTGAATATGGAATCCTACCTAGAAACTAGAAACTGGATGTATCGTACGTACAAAATGTATAAAGTATAAAGCTTTCATACTCTTGAATCTAGCATATTTACTCTGTTGTGCAAAAGTCAGTCTTCAGTCTTCAGTCGTATAAAATTATCACGTGCATTCTCTCATTTCATAAAAGAACATGAAAATGCTTAAGAGGACTTGTGAAAGTTCATTTCCGCTTTTATTTTACTGTGAAGAAGAGCAAGGCTGCTGGAGAGGATTAAAGTCGATTGGATTATGATGTCCGATCCAGAGAGTAAAGAGTGAAGAGAGAGAGAGAAAACAACCAATGTTTGTAATTACTTTGTAGAAATTCGAATGAAGTGGATTCGTCACTTGCATAAATTTTATACTTTTTATACTCTTATTTAGATTCAGATTCAGACAAAGTAAATAAAGAAAGAAATGACGAAACAATCGAATTAGGCCTAAATCATTATCATTTTCATTATGTCTAAACTTAAAGTCCAGGAATATTCACATTATTGTAACCTTTTTGATACTTGATTCTTGATGCAGTTTTAATCTGGCACGGATGGAATTTTCTGAATTTAAAGTTTACCAAAACTCCAGATTCTAGAGGATAAACTGTAGACAAGAGTTTGTTCTTTAGAAAGGTTTGTCATTATAACCAAAGCCTTTGTGAAGAGCTCTTAATGATGAAATGAAAGTCCTTGATTTTGATTCAGCTTGTTCAAGTCTTGTACCTTTTAATTTTAACCTTTCAATCTTTTACAGTGTAAATCGTAAATAGTAAATAGTTAATACTCTTGTTTGCTCCTTGTTTTTGTTGTTGTTTGTTGACCCAAGTTGGAACAAGAGAGAAGAATGTCAAGTTTAAGAAGTACAGCAAATAGCAAGTATTTCAAGTTACTGCCACTCTACTCTTCAAAAAATGTTTAGAAATTCATTACTAAAGCCACTTCATGACTTGAGACTAGTGACTAGTGACTGAAAAGAGTACTTGAGTAATAAATGCTGATCCTAATCCTAATAAACTATTCATAGTGTGTACATTGCATTCCGCTTGTACTTTTTATTTTACATTCTACATTCTACAGTAGTATTTTTTATAGAGGATGGAGCAGTGCAAATAATTTATTTACTTTCCTTGAGCAACTTGAATCCCATCCCAAACAACTTGTGATTTGTCTTGTAGGATACTGCTTTGTGGATTTTGGATGTGAATCTTGATGTTGAAAGAAATTTCTTAATCATGATCAAAAATCTCTAGAGTCTAGAGTCTTGAGTAAACCAATACCTCGAAAAAAACTACAAATACAGATACATGCCATTCTTTTTTACACTTTTCCTTGGGCATTGTGAACATGCACTGAATTTTGAATATAAAATCTTTCATTGTACATGAAAAAGTAACTGTTTCAATTACAGAAGAGGAATGCTAATAATACTGATCACACTAGTTGTACTAACAATAAATGAAGCTTGTGGGATACATTTCCTAAAAATCCAATCCGAATTGATTTCCGAGTCCAACTTAAAATTAAACTTGAGTTTGAATTTGCAATTCATCGACACGTCCTATTTTTAGATCCTCGACTCTTGACTCTCAACTTTTCAAAGTTGCATAAAAAATGCACGATGAAAAGCTGAAATGGAATCACATGGTGTAAACAAAGTGCGTTCGCAATAAATAAATTCCAACACGGTTGAATTGGAAATTGGAATTCTTGCTCGCAAATTCGTGAATATTGTAGAAAACTAGTAAGTACACGTGTAAATTAACAGGATATATTGAGAGGAACTTTTTTCAAAAAAAAGAGGGTTCGAGCATTTCTAGAACAAACTTATTCGCCAATTCTTAACATTCATTTTAAAATACGATCAGTACATGAACTTTTTATACACAGATAATAAAATTAGAAATGTACAGAGTAATTGAGGAGTAATTGAGTAGAGAGTTTGGTATCTTACCTATCTTCAGTGATGAATGCGTGTTGTTTTTGTTGTTGTTGTTGTTGTTTGGTGGTGCTGTGACTACTTGGTCCTTGGGCGGATGAAGGAGTCATCCTCGAAGATCGGCTGTGACTGTGACCGTGACCATGTCTGTCGGAAGAGGTTGAAGATGTCTGGTGAAGTCTTCGATGGGAATAGGCACAAGTTCCACTTTCAGAAAGATAGCCATCGTTCGTTCGATGGTTCCCCGACGACAATATATCTCCGTCAGACAAATAACCTGGAGAGACATAAACAGTAAACAGTAAATAGAAAATAGTAAACAGTATTAGAGGATTTATAGGGAAATTCCCACTAAAATATCTGCAATGTAAACATATAAAATACGAGTAAAAACGAGCTTGAAACATCCATCTCATTTAATCCTCTTCTACCTGAGGTACAAAAAAGATGTAGAATGTAGATATTTACGCACATCAAGTAAAAGCTTATGTTTTCTGTTTTCTGTGTATTATGCGAGTGTTGCAAATTTGGAGGGAGAGAAAGTAAAATGAAGCATTTTTTATTCCCTACATGTCAACAACACGTGCCCAGCGCCCAGAGCCCAGAGCCCAAAGACTTTCACAGGTATACAGTTTACAGATACAGCCTGTGAAAAACAGAACACCAGAACCCAGAACACGAGCAAAAGCCCACATGTAGAAAATAGAAAATATAGACTAGAAATACAAAGTACGAAACACTCAGAGTAATCACACTAATTTCCTTCATTAGTGAACCATTCCTCCTCCTCTTCCCTCTTCCCTCTTCCCTCTTCTCGCAGTACAATAGTACAGATATGAGTTTCCCCGGTAACCAAAAAAACGTGTAATGGAAATACGCAATTTAAAAAAAACATCCTCAAAGTAAAAGATTAAAGTGTAACATAAAACATGCATGTTCATCTCATTTGTTTACTTTTCAATTCCTTTCCTCGTTTTTTTTTGGATTTACATTTCAGTAGCATAGGATAAAATTGGGAAACTTATTTGAATCATTACATTGTTATTTTGAAAAGCAAGAAAAACAACTAGTGATAAATTTAAAACATCTTCATTAATAGTCAATCTTCACACTGTACAGTGTACACTTTACAACTCCCTTGTAAATTGAAGAGTGAAATAAATAAAATGGACGGAGCAGAATTAGAACAAATGGGAAGAAACTAACACTAATGAAAAAGAATTCCCCGTGATTCCTCGAGGGAAAAATGAGATGAAGAATCCAAAATCCAGAATCCAAAATCCAGAAAGAAACGAAAAAGGAAGAGAAAAGTAAAGAGTAAAGAGAAATTCCCTAGTGAAAGATCTCCGCATCTAATGATTCGTGTGTGCCCTCTGTTAACGAACGAGTATATTCATGTGAGGGTGAACAAAGAGGTTTCTTTCCTCCCTTTTCCCAAAGAGGGTCACTTCTTCTCACACGAAACTACACACTCGCTCCATTCCTCGATTACACATGGGAAACCACAACTACCCCGACTTTACATTTCACATTTCACATACATCAAAATCAAAAGTGACACGGCAAAATTAAATCCCATAAAAGGGAATACAAATAAATAAATGAATAATTTTTAAATCAAAAAAGCTCAACTGGAATGTACAGTTTTCCATTTAAAATATTTCCTTTCAAAAAGCTGGTCATGAGAAAACTTGCTAAGTTTACAATACTAAAAAATGAAAAGTAGAGAGAATTTTCCATCTCTATTTTACGAAACTCGTAATCTGAGAAAATTCTCCTTGAAATTTGTGCCACGCTCAAGATTCAGTGTTCAGTATTCAGTATTCAGTACTTTATCACTTCAACATTAAGCCTACACAATACACAGAAAACTCGTGACAGTAAAAAGTAAAAGTATCGGAGCATGAAATAGGAAATAACACCACCGCACCAAAGATATTGTAGAGATGTAATAAAACTCGTAAAATCTTTTTGTGTCCCAAAAAGATGATAAGAAAAAACAAGAGCAAAGTAAATATTATATAGAATACTTATATAGAATATTATGAACTCACCAGCTGCAGAAACGTCCAAATGTTCCACGCCAGCATAGTCTCCAATGGTCGAGTTATGACTATGATTACTGTGATGGCTAGTGTAGTGACCGCCACCACCATTGTGAGAGCCATGTTTATTATTGTTCGGTGGGACGACGTGTTTCCGTACAACAATTCGGACCGAATCCGAATACGGATTATAAACATGTCGACTAGCCATGGAATTTAAAACCCTTGCAGAATTCAGTCCTGTTTCAGTGAGAGCTACAGAAATAATGAAAACATGGAGATGAAACCACCAGAGTTAAAATCCAGAACCTTTTTATTTTTTACTTTTGTATAATGTTCTACATTTTACACTGTCTTTTTCATGTCTTCATGTGCGAATCTGATGCTGAATAGTAATAATAATAATAATGCTATTGGACAAACTTCCTCTTTAACGTATTTGAAATTCATTTCCCATAAAATTGTGAGGAAAAAAGTTAAAATGTGTGATCTGCGATAAAACTTGCCTCAAGACTCTAGACTCAAGACTGATAAATGACAATGATTTTTCCCATGTGACACTACACAAGTAAAATAATTTTAAAGCTCAGTTATGCATAACGCACATGAATAAAATAATAATATCCATTATCACACTGAAAACATGAAAAGGCAACCATGTGGAAAATATAGTAAATGTATCTAAAAATCTATATCTATACATGAGATTCTATTGAAAGTTGAAGGTTGAAAAGTGTGAGTACTTACCCATTCGAACCATTTGAGGCGGCATTTGATTGGGATTGGGATTGGGTGACTTTGGTGATAGGAATCCATTGTTTCCTCCTCCGCCGGGACTTTTAATGTATCCCCGAAGTAGTGGCTCCATCGGAGTAACATTCACTAAAAGCTCGTCCTCATCACAGTCTCCAAGTGCACTGTCATCATTCGCCCCACTATTACCACTACTATTATTGTCATTGTCATTGTCACTGTTATGATGTCCATTGGACTTGGACTGTTTGTTTTTGGACGGTGGAGAGGAGTCGAGGTTGAGCGCAAGAGTGGGATCTTCATTTGCAGAGGGACTCGTAGAGGAGTCCGACTTACAAACGGACATGGAGGAAACACTTGAAGAGGCATTTAGAAAAGATTTGTCACTCGTACCATCTTGATGAGTCGGTGGTTCCGGCGGAGAGTAATCACTGTTACTACTTTCCTGTACATTTGAGTCCAAACCAACACTCACACTATTCACACTATTCACGTTATTGACATTGTCGTTTACATTACCATTACCATTGACATTGGCAATAGTATTCGTGTTATTCTCAGGACAATGATTTTTATCGTAATGGTTCGTCAACTTCCCCTTGAGGATCACACTCGCTTCCGATGAATTTGAATTTGAATTCGAGTTGGAATTGGTATTGGACTGACTCAGTGACGAGTCAATACTGGAAATTGAACTAAGCACATTCACATTCGCATTTGCATTGGCATTTGTATTTGTAGATATAGAACCAGGCATGGGTGAAACCATAGCAACACTCACACCATTCAGATTCCCCATTTCATTTTTATTATTCACATTCACATTCCCACTATTTTCATTTTCATCCCCTGTCCCATTCTCTCCAGACAAATTCACTAATTTACTCTGTTTTATCGGGGACTTATTTATTACACAGTCTTTAGTAAAATTGACATTAGTATTTGAATTTGTATTTGTATTCGTATTTTGATGAGGTTTTTCCTCCTTGTCAATTTGACAATGTTGACTTGAATTTCTGCTCGGATCTTTTAGCACACTTTGAATGGAGGTTGGGACTGGACTGGATTTTGTGGTCCCTTTGACTGCCGCCGTGGGTTTGGGAATCCCCGTCCCAACACCACAACCACCACCACCACTGACAATGGAAGACATGGAACTATTCAAATTATTCGTATTGGTCACTAGATCACCTTGACTTTGATTATTTGGATTTGTAATCGGATTCGGATTTGGATTCGGATTATTTGAAAGATGCTCTTTACTATTTGAATTGGAATTGGAGTAGGAATTCCCATTCACAATCAAACTATTTCTTGTGGGGATCCCCGTCCCCGAAAACCGATGACGACTGTCCCTGCTCACGGCGATATTGGAAGTTGAATTGGCACTCGTCGGCTTAGGTTGGCGGAGGAAACTATGACCAGAACTTGGATTTGTATTTGTATTTGTATTTGTAGTAGTGTTCGTATTCGTATTTGTATTCGTATGAGGATGAGTAATTTCAGTGTGGCTGAGACTAGTGGAAGAACTACTGTGGACTCCGTCCATGACCGAGGACCTCGGTGCTCTCAATTTAGTCTCAATTTTCACTTGACGTTCTCGATCTCGATCTCGATCTCTGGACATAGATTGTCCATTGGAAGAAGAAGAAGAAGAGGGAAAATCAAGCTTACTCGATTGAATTTTTGATGCTAATCCTTTTGAAGACGGAGGATTTGTAGAATTTATAGAAGACTGGATTTGAGAATCTATTACACTAGATACACTCCCGTCCTTTCTCGACGTCTTTGGGGAATGATGATTACCTTTGGAAGAAGAAACGGAGGATGAATCTCTACTTGCAATGGCTTTACCCAGTTTTTGACGGAAGCCTTTGATTGCCAGTCGCGGAGTGGAAGTGGAATTGGAGTTGGTCCCGTTCTGTGAGTTTGAATTCGAATTCGAATTGGAGTTGGAATTGGGAGTTACGGCAGATGATTGCTGAATGATACTACCACTTCCTCCTTTATCCGATGATGGAACCGTCCTTGACGTTGACGTCGATGTCGATGTCGACCCTTCCAAAAGTCCCCTAATTTAATTTAATCCAATACAATCCAATTTAATTTCAGACCAAACCAAACCAATCAAATGAAATGAATGAAATAATAAAATCCCTTCTTTTTTCTTTTTAAAATCACAAAGTCTCCCCAAGTAAAATAACCACTTCACTTCTTTCATCTTTTATCAAATATATTAAACATATTAAATATTCTCTTGATCCTCTTATTCAATTTCCAATTTCATTCCATATAATAAGAATTATAAATTATAAATTTTTTCTTTTTATCTAAAAATCCTCATTGCTCATGCTCAGACACATTTTAAGTTGGATTTGGATTTGAATACTTTTAATCAATTATTATTAAAATTATTAAAATCCTGTACTCACTTTTTGGTCTCACTACTAAGGCTTGCACTGGAGTCGGATCGCTCAGAACGTGCGGAACTGAAACCACTCGAGCTGGACGTTCGTTTTGATTCTGTTGAACCTAAAAAAATCAAAGGAAAAATTACTTAATTATATAAGTTCGGAACTTACTTAATTTATAAATGAATTTATCATGGGCTAAAATATGAAAAACAAAGAAACTGACTTGTGAGCTAAGTAGAAGAAGCTAAAGCTTTCAAGAAAAACTAGCAAATGTAGAGTTAATTCTTGATTCTTGACTGTTTAGTGTTCAGTGTTTACTCTTAAAGATAAAACTCAACTATCTACAAGCAGGAAAAAGTAGATATCTATTGGTACTTTGTAGTATGTACTCTGTAGTCAACTCAACTTTTGTCTCTTTTTCTTGGCACAAGTCAAGAGGCAAGAGTCAAGAGAAGTCACTACTCACATGAGGCTAATTAATACAGCTGTTGTTCTTATTCTTGTTCTAAATGGAATTTTATTCTGAGGTAAGGAATGAGATGAGGAAGAAGAAGAAAAAGAAGAAAAGGAAGAGAAAAAGATAAGAAGAGGATGTACCTATAAAGTACAATGTACAATGAAAATTTACACAGAGCTGAGTTGAATTAGACAACAACTTGCCTGCTTACACTCGACACTCTACACACAAACACACACACTTTTAAATGGTAGTTAATGCAGAATTAAAAGAGTAAATAAAACAGTAATAAATCCTCATGTTTCCTGTCCAACTCCAACTTTTCATTGAGTGTCTATCTGGCATCTAGTATCTAGCATCTAATATCTACAAACTACAATATTCGTATTCGTACATCGTACTACTGTCTACTGTCTAACGGCATAAAGCGTCTAATGTCTAATGCACGATGTTTACTGCGTAATGCTCACCTTTTAGCGTGTATGAGGTGAGTGTGAATTTATTTATCTCATCACAGAACACAGAATCATTTTCACAAGTAAGCGGATATGCACAAGAACAAGAAAAAGAAAGAAATGCAGTAGATTATCTAGTATCTAGTATTTTGTATCTTTTTTATCTAGTCTACTTGTGGGATTTCTTGTTATCCTGTATCATCTCGCAACTATTAGTAATTCTATACTGAATACCGACTGCAACTACAACTACGACTACGACTAGTAAATTCCATAAGTATTGAATGACTCGCGTGCTTGCTGCTTGTCTTATTGTTATGTTATGTTATTTGCCAACACGTACATGTGAGTATTATGAATAATGAATAATTTACAATGCATATTGAACATGAGAAGAAATGTTGTTGGGGTACATACTTTTTATTTTGTCTCCTTTATCCTTGTCTTTGAAGAATTTAAATTTTTCCAGCATGGAACTATTGTTTTTGGCATTGACCACATTGTTCCCAGTTGAATTGGAGTTGGAATTGGAATTCCCATGGACAGAGTTGACTGAATTATTATTTTGAAGACGGACGGATGATGACTTTGATCCAGGGTTTCTGTACAAAGTAAAGAAAAAATCAAATTAATTTGTTGATGGTACTTTTTACATTTTTTTTTGGTTGGTGTGTGATTTTGTTACTTTTGACTTTTTGTTCGTCCTATTTCTTATTACATTTAAAAATGACACCGAGAATCTAGAATCTATGTAGTTTAGAATCTACTGCATTTAGAGCTTTGAGTTTGACACTGTTGAATGTAAAGTGACACTATCTGAGGTTTTCAAATGACAAATGACAAATGACAACTTCCTGAGATTGGAGATTTGAATGACTTTGCTTGTAAACTGTAAAGTATAAACATCTACTCTAATATCTAGAAAATCTCCATGCTCTTGAGACTTGAGACTCTAGGCTAGAGCCTCGAGACAAGAGACAAGAGACATGCATTATTAAGGCAATTACTGTCTAAAACCCTTATTTATAATTTGTTATGTTGTTTTTCATCCAAATTAAAATTTGAGCACTGCTGAGAGCTCATAACTCTCATAACTCGTAAATATTAAGGATAAAATACTGATAAATGTCACTCTTCAGACAAAAAAAAGATATTATATATAAATAGATAAATAAGAAACGAGATCATGTTACACATGTCCAAATTTAAATTCTATATCATCATCCAAGCTACAAGCTACAGACTACAGACTATATTATTATAAACTATAACTCATCATATCACTAGATTTGACGACGTGTGCATTTGAGCAGGATTCATTTGAAATTTTAGATAACCTTTACCCTCAAAATTATTCAGATGCAAATACTAAATACAAAATAAAGATAAGGGGGATTTCTAGTAAATTTTTGAATTTTCATAAATGAAACAGAAAGTTGGATATTTATTAAGTATTTATCTGTAAATTGGCGTTATCTTCCCTGTATATGCACACATAATTTGTCAATGAAATCAAACTGAATTGAATATAATAAAAATGAATATTATATTAGTAATAAATAAAATAGAATAAAACTTACTTGACTGAGCTGATGTGTTGCTGCTGTTGTTGTTGTTGTTGTTGTTTAGAATTTGGCGTTGGAATAAAAGAGTGCGGTATTCCGGAGACGGCGGAGGACGGACTCGTGGATCTAGAGCTGTTCCCAGATGCCGGCTTCACGACGTTCCCTACATAAATAAACAGATAAAGATAGAATCATCAGCATTTCCATTCCAGCTCCATCAGTCGCTCATTTGTCTACATTAAGAATCCAACGCATGCTATATGCAAAAGATGATTATTATTGGCCAGAGTGTATTTTAAAAGTGATATTCTACAGAGTGGATGGGGAATGGGGACCGTCTCTGATGCACACTGCAGAAGATTCATTCTTTCCATCATTGTAATTTTAATATTGTGAAATGCATCCTCATAAAACAATTTATTTTCTTCCATCTAGAATGGAGTGTTGGTATATCATTTTGATAATGAAACACACTCCAAACTCCAAACTTACTTTACTATCTACCATCTTTCCAGCTCTCTCCCTCTAGGTCTCTCAAATGCACTCTCCAATCTCCAATTCACAACTCATCCTTTTCTTTTGACTCGAATATTGAGTATAGAGTATAATAGAGTATGCAGTGACAAGAAATGAATTCTATTCAAAATTCACACCCTTCCCTTATCAATGCACAAAATAAAATAAAATAAAATATTATGTATGCGTGTATGGAAGCAGAATGCAAAGATAATGTATGTAAACCGCTGTCATCTTCGCCGAGAGTGCATTGGCACATTAGCTGGATGACATGCTCATTTTTCACGGGTGGAGCTTCATCGTCTCCGTCACCGTCACCCCTCATGTCATCCCAATCAAAGGGTATTAAAAACAATGTTCCTACTCTTTCATATGCACAGCTTATATCCCACTGCTAAAAAAACTGCATGCTTATGCACTATACACTGTACATTGTACATTGTACATGATACGCATAAGAAAAAGAAAATACATTATAATTTATAATGTATTCAATATTCTCTATGCGGTGTGCATCTTTTTTTAGCTTCCACGTGTACATTATTTCATCTATGAACTCTGAACTTCCGCCTCCCTTTCCATAGTTTTTTTAATGGTGATATTTTGAAAAACCTGGTGTCGGTGTCGGCACCGATTAAAAATGTGGAAAACTGATTTAAATGATGAGTTAAAAGACACGAGATGAGGCCACCTTCAGCGACACTTGGTCAGTGGTCAGTCGTCAGTTGTCAACAAAAACGACAACGACAACGAGAAACCTAAAGTCATTAATGTATGTTTATTTGAAACTTTACCCTTTTGTTCAGCATCAAAACTGAGCTTGAACTTGGACTTGAAAGGCTATCATTTTTACTCATTTTTGTCCATTTCTGTTCAAGTTTGTGCGAATAAGGGGTTTTTCCACAGTTTGCATGCTGTTTAATTCTCAATTCTCAATGCTCAATGCTCAATGCAGCAAAAGGAGCTGAAAAGAGGTAGAAGCTTGTAAATTATTTACACACGTCAGGACCTATACAAATATGAGAGTGAGGTGCACTTCCAAATATGTGAAATGTGAACGGACAAAATACTAAATACCATGTAGGATATTTGCTCACGTTTGCCCCATTTGATTTTTCATTATGTAATGTTCAATGTACAATGTACATATCATATTTATTATAGACTTGTTTTTGTCTGGTTTTACATTTGATACTTTTGTCACTTTTAAATGCAACTACAAACAAGAAAGTTAAAAGTTAAAAACTACAAGTTAAAAGCTAAAGTGCATCATAGAGTTGAGGCTGCATTAAGTACAAAGTATTAAATTAACTGTTTATAATAATACTTTGTATATTGTATAAGAAAGAAGAAACTGCCAAAATCCAAAGGCCAAAATATACAAGTTTCTTCTCCATGTCCAAGTTAAGTAATGGAAAAAAGGAATTGTGATATTTCTAGCAAAATCTATCTTCTATCTGCGCTATCAACTCTAGGCTATCAACAACTAAGGATTGTAAAATGTAAAATGAAAAAAATATAAAAAAGTTGACTACCATATACCAAATCCCGTATACTGTATATCTTATCTCATTTCATGTCATTTCATACTTGATACTTGATGCCATAATATAATGCCACATAATATGATATAATGTGTGGTTTAATGCTTAATAGTTTGGCTTGACATGACATGACTTGACATGTACAATGTACAATCTACAAAATGTACAGTGAAGTAAAATACGAGTAAAAAGCATAACCAGACGACAGAGAAAAAATCTCAGACTTTAGATTCAGACTTCAGACTGAAACTGAAACTGATCATGCACATTTAAAGTGACTTTGAATTCCCTGTATGAAAAGAAAAAGAGTAGACATTGAACATTTACAATGCACAATACGCACGTAAATTGTATGTATAATGTATATGAGTGCATACTGACATGTTAAAATGAATTAAAAACAGCATACGATTCCCAGTTCACATTCACATACGATTATATTAAGTAGGTGGGCTGACTTATTTATTAAAAAGACTGGAGAGCGCACGGGAACTGAGTATTTTGCTTGGGCTTTTGCTTTTTCTCTTGCTCTTATTCTTATCAGATCTCATACCACCTACACACTACACACTCACACACTTCTTCTCCGAATTCCTTCTTCAAAAAAAGTCATATGAACAAAATGTATTATGAAAAATTCAAGTATGAAACAGAGTTTTATAATGCTGAGGTTATAATAATAATCATAGTAATAATAATATTGCATTCTTGTACATGATAAACTTTAAACATTCTCCATGTCTCAACTTGAGACTCTCAAGTATCAAATAGCAAGTCTCAACAAATAGCAATAATAACAGCAAATCCACAACCACTTCACAATTCACAATGCACAACACTTGAGCTTTAGCTTCAGCTTCAGCTTCATTCTCCACAGTGTAATAACAATAAAGGTTGCAAGTTTCTGGTTGGGTTTTATTGCCACTTTCATTTCCAATGGTATACATAGGGCAACTTGGAATTATTATTATTTTTACTCACATTCCACCAGCTTTCATATTTTTACATGTACAGAAACTCCAAACTCCAAACTCGAAGCTTTAAACTCCAAACTTCAAACTCTGCACACATAAACCATTTTAACGTTTACGAATTTGGTACACGCACAACGCACAATAAAAAACACAGTACTAATAATGTCTCCCTTTTTTTCTTAAAGATTTTAACCTCTAGAATTTAAAATATGAAACCAGCACTTAAAAGAACGTGGTAAATGGTGAAGTAAAATTAAACCAAATCCAATCACAATCACAGATGAAGATTTCTGAGATGGAGATTAGAGGAAAGTTTGGAAAAGTAAAAGAAATAACACTTGTAATTTATCACTGACTATCTTTTAAGATTCTTTTCCGTATTAAAAAACGGTGTCAAAATTCAATCTACACAAGACACAAGAACAACAATAATAGCTTTTTCCAGAGGGACAGTAAATATTTAAAAAAAAATGACGGGAAAATAATAACACGGAGACAACTAGTGAAAACTCATGGTTCATGGTTCATGCTCAAGTTAGTTCAGAAAGAGCACTGCAGCTGTGAACCGAATGGAACTGAGTTGAGTTGAAAGGTGGGGGGAAGCATGACAATTTCCCAATAGGTGAAACAAAATGAAAACTGCCGCAGACATAACCATCTACGTAAAATTTATACCATGTACCGTACACCGTACACAAAGTACATAAACTAATTGTAATACCTTTAAGCACTAAGCACATTGAGTATATTGTGCAGTGTAAAGTGTACAGAGCTGATTTGCTTGCTTGTTATTCAAATCTCGTTTATGCTCAAGAGCCAAGAGTCAAGTCTCAAGTCTCAAAAGACTCAAATCTCAAAACTACAATGTAAAATGTACAATGTAACTACAAACTACAACTCCGATCCACCCACTCACTTGCTCACAATTTAGTTTTTTCCAAAACCTTTATCACAACTCACATCTATGTTAATGAAGTCGTCCTATAATTCGGCACCTGAAGTTTGCCTGTCAATTCTGATCAATGAATAGTGAATAGTGAATACTTTTACACACTGCATAGTGTACAGACTACAGACCCTTACCAAAAACAAAACATTATTTAGATCCTCAGTATTAAAGATTTAAGGAATTGTGGGCTGGTCACTCCACGTTCGACATTCAACATTCAACATCAACTACAACAATAACAAGAGCATTTTATTTTATTTGTATTTGTATTTACAAAACATGCAATACAAAGAATATATTCTATACATTGAGAATTTTTCTTTATGTACAATGTACAGTACAATGCGGACATTTTCACACTATAAAAAGTACATGGAGAATTAAAATGAACTCTATACATGTGTAATTCTCTACATAAGAAAATAATCATTTATTTCGATCCTGTAGAGATAAACAATTTTGTTCACTCCTCTAGTCTCAGCCACAGCCTTGAGCCTTGAGCCAAGAGTTACAAATCTATAAAATACATAATACATAACACAGGCAACAGAAAAAAGAACCTTTGCTCATTGTTTTATATTTTATAATAGTCCGAATCGGGCATAAAATATCAGAGTTTTTCTTCTTTTAACCTAGATACATATATACATGAAAATTCACTTGTATGGCTTTCATAAACATTTTTATGTGCATGCAGAAATACATAGAGCGGGCAGTGTACAATGTAAAAAATCCTCATAGTGCACAGTAAATAAATTGATTAAAACTACATTGTTTTCTCTCATGTAAAATATAAAATATGCTAATCTTATCCTTCTAGTTGTAATGGGACTGTGGAGAAAACTTACATGAAATTTTAAAGTTTAACTTGTACAAATGCACAAATAATCAGAATCAGAACCAGAATCAGTTAATCTCTCAGCCCTAATTCTTTTAATTCTTTTAGTCTGCTGTACAAAAATGGCTTCAGCTCAGTATCCAATGATACCAGTGCAGTGAGGTTTTCATGAGAAAGGTACAACGATGGCGACAAGGTTATTGATAATTGATAAAAGTTAAGAAGAGCAAAGAGAGCTCAATCTACAATGTAAAATGTACACTTTTGTACAGTGCACCATTTCTGGGAAAAATGCAAACTCACTTTGTTCAACTAAATCTCCCAATCCACAATCAGCTATTCATCTTCATTCCCAAAAGAAAAATAAAAAGAGCAAGAAGAAGAAAGTAGTCCCGAAACGATACATTTTAATATAATGGCTTCACTCCCAAAAAAGGACTCCTCATGTTGAATGTATATTACGCTTGTTCTTGGGTTTGTTCTCTAGATGTATTTCTTCTTGTCTCAAGTCTCCATAAAAAATAAAAGAATAAAGTCAGACAGGTAGTCTTTTTCAGAGTTCAGAGTCATTTTCATTCAGTCTGTTTTTATTTTCCTCTTTCTCGCCTCTTGGATTTTGCACTCATGGGATCAATTTTTATAGCTTGTTGTGTAAGCGTAAATGTTTAAAATGGATGTAGTTTGATAGGCAAATTTTTTAGACGAGCATTTTATCTTTTGTCTTAATAAAAAATGTGGCTTTGATTAAGGTTCAGCTTCAGACTGTGGCTCAGAGTCAGGTGATATGAGAACAAATATGGGGAAAATAAAACATAAAATTTCCCCCATTTCACCTTATCAATTAATAAATGATAACAACAACAAAAGTACGAGAGAGAAAAGAATAATGGGCAACTTATTCTTTCTTGTATCAATTTATTATTTTATTTATTATCAATTTTGACACAGGAAAGTTTTATACTTATAGGGAAATTGTAGTAGAAAAAATACTTTTATACATCTTTAATCAGAATCCAGGATAAGAAAAGTTGGAAATAAAATACTTGCTGCAGTTTATTAATTAAGACAATTAAAACTGAAAATGGATTTGATTTGATTACAAAGTTTTTTTTGCGCAGTACTTACTTTCTCCAAACTCCAAACTCCGAACTTTGTACTCAATTCCGTTCAATCCAACCCAATGGCTTCGAACTGCTACGTACTAAACGGGATCTGCATTGTGAATAATGCATGTTTATTGCACAAGTTGCAAGGAGCAAATTGTACCCAAAACCCAAAGGTAATATCATTTTGCAAATTAAACGACCTGATCAACTCCTACTTGAACGAGCAAATCACTATTTGTATTCTTCCAAAATCCGGAAGTCAATGCAATCTAAATCTGAATGGAAATTTGTTGTGCGGAATATTCAATCAACTATCTAAATAAAGTACCTTTACTTTTTACAACTACCTACACTCCTTTACATTTCATTATCAAAGGCTCTTCTACGCTGTATTAACTGTAAAGGCTAAAAGTATTCGTACATGGAAATACTAATACTAATAAACTAACACTTTGTTCAAACTTGTACATAAACTTGCTATTTTTGCTATTGATTGAACCATGTCACAAAAACATCTACGTCTACAAAGTGTACAAAAGTTAATATCTGTCTGCAAGAAAGTTAAATAAGGATGAGGAAATTGGTAAATAACAAAACTCGTACTTGTACCACACTCAATGTAATTAGATCTTATATTTTATTACGACGCAGAAAAAAATCAGCTAATAATAACTTTTTCTTTCTTATGCTAATTTTATCAGTTTCTACTGTCGATTAAATAGCTAAAAGTTGCAAGTTTAAGACAGATTTAATGTAGAGTTAGTATCAGTTTGGAGTTTGAAATGAGTAAGGCAGAAGATGCTGAGAGTGAGAATGAATAAGACTGAGTTTAAGTTTGAGTAATATGATTTTGAAATAGTTTTGAACAGTTTTTCTATTGTCCAATATAAAGTGTATTATCTAGTGTACTTTCCTAGTAGATGAAAAGCAGCGAGAGAGAGAGATAGAGAGAGAAATGATGGATGTTTACATTTTACAATACCATGTATTTTGTATTTTGTACTTGACAAGGAAATGAAATGAAATGATATTGTTATAGTTGTATTTGTATTTGTAGCGGTAGTTTTATTTCAAATTTCCAATGGTCATGTTTCTCATCCACATAGCATACTTATATAAGCTGTATTTATTTTCTATAAGTTTTCTTATGCTTGGTCCATCAATCACGTAAACAATAATATGATTGCTTTCATTCAGCATTCAAAATCAACATCAACATCGCTGTTGGTCCTATAGAATATATTCTCTATAAATCTATCTATAAATGTACAATGTACAATCCACACAAAAAGACAGTAGACACTAGACACGCTCATCAATAGTTTTGTACTTTGTACTATTTTAAGATTGAGTTTGGATACTCGAATCTCAAATGAATGTGAGGTCTACTTCAACTGCAAACCAACTTGAAGAAATAAACTATAGTAAAACTACCAACTTTACTCTTCATTCCAACTCCAGCTCTAGCTTCAGTTTATAATCCCATAATACAAAACATAAAAGAGTGTAGACTACCCACGAGGTTCTTGATTCTTGAAAATAAAAAGAAAACAACGTTTTCCCCAATTTTTTCCCTCCACAACCAACTTTTTCTTACTAATAGCCTTCGTACATGCAACGTGCAATGCACAATGCACAATGTACACTGTACAAAGTGCGCACGTTGCATGTACGAAAAAAAGAAACAACAATAAACAATGTAATACAATACAACACAATTGGATTTTAAATTGAAAGCCACAACATTTTCTCTGTTATTGTGAATGGTAAAACATTACATTTACAAACTGCACTACAAAATACAGTTGATTAGATACCATATCAAATACAAACACAAGTATTTCTCTACGGGAAAGGAAATCCAAATATTTTGAACCTGTACCGTGTACCGCTGCAACGTTTTTATGTTTAATGTTTTATTATTGTGCAGTTACGTCACTATTTTCATGATTCAGTATCTATTTGATAATTCTAAAGTTGATAAAAGGAAAACTGTACAATGTACAGTGCACACCATAAAAATTAAATCTTTTCTTTAGATACACGACGAATGATGTCACTTTTGCACTATTATTATTTATGTCACAAAATACATGACAATAAATATCTTTAATAGAAAACCATTACATTGTAATTGTATCTAGAAAGTGGCTTAAAATATCAAGTATTTGATGCATTTTATTAAAAACTAAAAACTTAGTAAAACCTTTTTAAAATCCTTACAATCGTCTCATCTTAAATATTTGGTGTTCCATGATAAAAAAATCTTATATTACACTTTGTTTAATTCTTTTCCCCTTGTATCAAAACTAGAATGCAAAATACCATGTACAATATACAATATAATTTGACTTTTCAAAGCACAAGTGCAAGTCAATAGTAAAAAGACGGAGGGTTTTCCATTCCTATTGTGAACTGGACACAAAATTCAAAACATGAATGACTCATGACTCACAAACACTCACACACAAAATATTATCCACTTTTCACTACACACTACACACTACATACGATCCAGGAACAAACCAGCACTTATATTTTGATATAGACAGTTCCAAACTCCAAACTCCAAACTGAGGCAAACTCAGAGTCACAGTGGAAATGGGAATCGGACGAGGAACTGAACTGAACTGAGCCGAGTTGAACTGGGAAGCGATAACTAGGGTTCTACTTCTACTTCTACTTGAATGTTTACCATAGTATGTATTCCCATGTTGCGTACATGGAGACATGATGATGATAGATTATGCATGCGTTTTTACACTGTACACTGTCACAGTCAACTTCACAAGCCCATTCACTACTCACTACGTTCTACGTTCATTGCATCCACTGATATACTCATACTGATAGTATTAGTATTAGTATAATAGAATAAAATACGATATTATATATCTGGATTCAGAATTCTAGATTCAATATTTAATGGAAGCGGAGAATGAAATAAAAGATTCTCAGTTTGATTCAGTTTTCGAGTCTCGAGCTGGAGTTTTGAGTAGAACGTAAACAAATGGGCTTATGCATATAAAATAAAATAAAATATCTATCCATCTCTATCTACTGTATCTTATTTGTTCCTCTCAGCAAACATGAGGATAGTAAAACGAGAACGAGAGCAAAACAGGGTACACAATACACACTACATTTACATTTACTTGTGCTTTTACTAGTGATTATGCTCATACTTTGTGTGTTTGACTGGGAATTATCCTCATTGGAATACAGAATAGAGAGTTTTACTCTCGAATACACTCGGTCGATCTACTCTACTCACTGACAAGTCAGTCCAGTCCACAGTTCACAGTCTACGCACTGTTGTATGTGTACACTGTACACTGTATCATGATGGGGAAAAATAGGAATTGGAATGGAGAATGGAGTGAGTGCGTTAAGCCCATAGGTGACGTTTAAAATTGTTCTTTTGATGTTGGTCTCCTGCTTCTCCCTCTCTCTTCAAGCTACTGCCAATAATAATAATAATAATAATAATAATAATAATAATAAGGACGAATTACAGAATTACACATCCCACACGAGCTTTTAGCTTTTCAGTTCCAGACTCCTAAAGAAAAGGAAAAGAGAGATAGATACAAAATAAGTCTGATGGGCAACATAAACACAACTCGAAAGTTGAACGTGTATTTTGTGTTTTCTTGTTTTGTTTAGTGTGCGGCGGACATGTCAAAAAGAGAAGGAGAGCGTCCTTAGTAACGAAAATGAAATCGAATGAGGAATGGAGAACGGAGAATAGAGAATGTATCAGTAATGAGTCGGGATATGAAAATGACGGTGGAATATAAAAGGAATGGGATAAAATGAAATGATGTAATAGGGGGTTGGGCCCTACCATAGAAAATACGCAGTACGCACTACACGCTCTTTCATGAACTCATGTACTCATGCACTCATCTATTTGTCTATTCCTATTCGTGTATCTGTCCACCTTCCACCTTCCATTGAGCTACTGAATAGCCGACCCGAAAACCATTAAAAATTATGGAGTAAATGTATCTAAAAGTAGTAATAGAATAAATACCAGAGGCGTCCACAGGGTGGATGTTCCTCCGTAAAACGTAAAACTGGGAATACAATACATTAAGAGTTAGAGTCAAAGTACATAAAAGCGAGTGTCAGTGTCAGTGTCATTGTCATTGTCAACTTTCATCTTCCTCAACTTCAACGTGAATCATCCGTAGGACTAACTGTACATTATAAATTGTATAGAGCTTCCAACTTCCAACTTCCAAGTTTATGGGTCAGTCGTCCTACCAAAAATACAAATGCTTTGAAGCATCTAGTTTTGTCATTTTTAAGTTAGTATCATGGAAAAGGGGTATAAATCAGTCCATTACATTGTATTAAAATGCATTATTATTATTATGTTATGTTGTATTGTGTCCATTTTACTCCTTTCTGTGACATTAATTCTTTTCTATTGTTGTCTACTCTTTCTACTCTTTCTTTTTATTATGTTGAGAGAGGAGAGATGAGACAAATTAGGATTTCTATAGTAAGAGATCAACTTTACTGTAAAGTACAATATAAAATGAGGATGGCCCTTTTTATCATGTCCTGAAACATCTCGGATCTCGTTATGTATGACTGTCAACTAACTGAAAGTTGGTTGACGGTAGACAGTAGACAGTTGAATGTAAACTGTATTCTATATTCTGAAATGTTCTGCTGGAGATAAATCCATGATAAGACAGGAAAAGGAACATCTACCCAAAAAACCACAAAGTAATAGATGCACTCAAAACATGAAAAGAAGTAGATATTATCTTTTCTTTCTCTAAATACTAAATACAGGGATTGAAAAAATATTTTATTTGGTAGCTTTCCTTATGTTTTTAGATTAAATAAGTCAGGACTGTGTCAACTAGAAAAACAAAAAAAAATACTACGTCTTCTTTACTTTTCACCGTACCAAAGAAACATTTCAAGATTTCATTAAACTGTTTGAAAGAAAGGGACAGAAAAAACACAAGATTGAAAAAAAAAATCAAGAAATTAAATCAAGACGATTGAAATGTCTCATCAAAGGAAAGCGGAAGATAAATAGTAAAGGAATTGAAATTGAAGTCGAAAAGGAATCGAGTGGACTTGTGGATTGTGCATTGTGAAGGACAAGAAATTCGGACTGGAATTCATAATGTGTTACATGCACAATGTACAATGTACACATTACGCTGCACTTACGAACTTTGGCGTAAGGGGAAGAAGAAGATAGAAACTGTGGACTGTGGACTATGAACTGTGAATTGTGATGAGCCCTATAGAAAAGCGTACCATAGCCTCAATTGTACGTTGTACATTGCACATTTGGATGTGAGATTTGAGATTGTCTCCCCCTTTTTTCTTGTCTTCTTCCTTTTCAATTCTCCATCTTCTCCTTGGGAAGAGGAGCCAAAAATGGAAGCAATACTTGACTTATCTACATCTCTTCCCAACCGACAACTAACCAAAACCAAAACCAACTCCAAATCCTAACCAGCCGAACATCGACCATTCAATGAATTTATTCAGGGGACTGAATCAAAGTACAAACAAGATGCAAGATGCAAGAGAGAAGATGCAACGTGCAACGTGCAATGGCCATGATCTGATATGATTCGATAGTGTATAAATTATTGCTAATGTTTTCCTTCTTTTTTTCTCTCCATTACCCCAACTTTCTTCCCAGATCTCAACCGTCTCGGAGAAACTTGTCCTGTCTTCAATTCCAGCTCGTTGCTCCTTGTTCTTGTTTTGATTTTGGTTTTGATTTTCTGCTCGGCCTCTTTCATTTCTTGTGGAGTTTTGATTCCCCGTACTTCGGCTTTTTGAAGGACTTGCACTTGCAGAGAACAGTTTTCTCATGTAAAACATTGTTCTGTTTGGTGGTGTACTCGGTTCTCCGTTTCTCTTTCCCGTTTATCAGCTATTAGACACACAATTCTTCCAACTTCAAAAATAAGTGTCCCTTTGATGTTTGATTTACTATCAAGCTTTTGCACTTGTCACTCGTTTTTTATGTATCACTCATAATTTTCACACTTTTATTTTTATTTTGCTTTTGCTTTTTAGTAGTGTCTCATCTCTGTGGGAATTCAATATGATAAGATGAACTCTCAACCTTGAAATAAAGAGGTTTAAATTGAGCATGCAGTTCTTGATTATGATTGAAAGCTCAAATGCTCAAGCTCCGTGTTTTCTATTCGGTGAGTCACTTTTATAAATAAATAAAAGTATTGATAATCTCTTGATTTTTGATTTGGGATAATTAGCAAGACTCCAGTTTCTTTGCCTCCTGCCAATTCTTTTTCATTTGGACTCAGAACAAAAAATAACCAACACTAATGATTAGTAATTATTGCCTGGAGGTTGGACGTTGGATGTTGGACGTAGAACTAGATGTGCACAACGTACAATCCCAATGCACGTAAATGAGATGAGGTGAATAAACCAGCCTATCGCTTTTCATCAGGTGGGCTCAGCTAATCACACAGAAATCAGTAAATTTTTGCACAGAAAACGAGTGACACTAACGTCTCATATTTTGTACAATGTACAATATACAATATACAAGTTACAAAGAAAGTCTCTTCTTTTCATTACACATGAGTAATTATCAGTTGTTGTACAGAATTATTTTTGCAGCGGTGTGTAGCATTGAAAGTTGAGTTAAAAATTCTGAAAACAACCATTTGAGCATGAATTTGAATTTCGCTGACTTTTCCCCATTTCCTCATTCCTCATTTATCATTCCTCATTCGTCTTGGTGTGCTGACAAAAATGTGACAAATTAAAAAAAATGATGGAGATTATATTTTCGATTACAAGTGTCTCGAGGGAGAAAGGACGATGTCGAGGACAAGACAGGCAGATGAGCCGGTTTTACACAAGATATCTTTAACATTTAGCATTTAATGCTCACTGTTAAATTCCCTGCCTATGTCTCACCAAAGGAGAATCATCCTCATTTCCACATTTTACATTTTACTTCTTTCCCAAATGTCACAAACACCAACATCGGCACAGAAAAACAGCATGTGCAAACACACTGCAAAAGTTTAAGGAAATCCTTTTATTGTATAAAATCTTAATCTGCTGTCTCAAGTCTGTACTCACAAAGCCAAAGACAAGAGCCAACAGACAACAGACACACGCACAGGCACTGGCAGCACAACACACGACAAACGACAAACGACAAGTCAAGACAAGGTGTCCACATTGATAAATGGTTTTTTGGTAAATTGAGTAAATTTCAAAGCCACAGCAACCACTTTTTTTTGAATCTAATTCTTTCTTAAATTTATTCACTTTATGTATTCTTGTAATTAAAAAATGCTAATAGCTAAACTTCAAACACGAGAAATATTAGCACAAGTATCAAGACACAAGGAATTGTGTCACAGTAAAAACTGTATAAAAACTAAAAAATGAACACTTTAAACTACACAAAAAGTGCATTACAATATAGTGTAAAAAAGTTTCAAAGCTCCTGTGCTTTTCAATAACTTTCCGATTCCCGATTATAAACTCGGACGTCTGAAATTCAAAGTCCAAAGAAGTGGAGAGTAAAAACTACTGTGAAAAAAAACCTCCGGGAACATTTCAGCGAGATAGTGAGACGAGAGACGAGGGACTACAGAGAGTTTGGACTAAACTGAATTGAAGTGTGTAGAGTGCAGAGTGCAGAGCGTAGTCGGGTGCCGGGCGGGTTGGTTGGATGTATGTATTTATGCAGTGAAGCGGGACAACACACAACACAGAATGCCCGTCTTATATTTCATGAACATGCGTCCCAATCCAATCCAGTTCAATCCAGTCCAATGCAGTGCAGTTTGAGTGCAGTGTAGAGACAAGGACAATCCCTCTGCACTGTGCACTGTGCATTCATGTATAATAGCTTTATGAAATAGTGCTTTGTGCGTAAATCCTAAATGCATAAGTATACATACGCACAACGCACATGTACGTTTATGTTTAGGTTCTCCCAATGAAAAACCATGCTTAGCATTTTCACTGTACATTCTACATTCTACATTTTACTTGTATACATGATGGGAAGAGAAGCACAATAAAATATAACATGCACCCCATAATTTATAGCACCTCTTTCTCTTTTTTCTGTACACGAGCGTCGTACATGCAATCCAGAATCTAGAATCTAGAATCTAAAATACACAACCTACAGTGTACAATTCAACTGGAGAAAAATCTATAAAGTGCAGCTTAGCACAGCTAAAAGAATAGAATAAAAGACACAAATGTAATATTACATCAGCAGCACAAGAAGAAAAAGAAGAAGAAGACTCTTAAGACACCCACATGAACAAAACAAAACCAAACCAAACGATCCAACAAGACAATAAAAAGTTATTCAATTCCACATTTCCTTCCCATCCCTCGTCAATTCCACCGAGTTGGATTTGGATTTGGATTCTGACAGGATAATCCTGTTAACATTTGTCTTTTCCCTCCTTCATCTTCCGTCTTCCTACTCTCTACTTCCTGCTTTTACTTGATCCATCCTATTGTATATTGTATATTTTGTGTTTTGTATTTTCTATCTTTATCTTTTGTCCCTCCAGACTTTACTGTTTAGTATTTAGCCTCTGTAAATTTAAAAGATGTATCAAAAATTTCTCTACAGCTGGAAACGTACACAAATAATTAAACCTTAATTTATTCATTTCAATTGAGATTATTCAATCATTCCTCATTTTTCATTCTTTCAGAATCCAGAATCCAGAATCCAGAGGATATCAAGCAACTATTAAATTATAAATGAGATTAAGGCAATCTGCAATCTATCAGTGTGGAAAATCTTCTTGTACAGATATTTGTTTACTTGATGTATGCATTTTCGGGGTTGTTGTGTAAAAAGTAAATGGTCAACTTGCAATATGTGCTGTTATCTGTTATCTCTCTGGTTGCTCAATATTTAGCATTAAATATTCCTGTAGAATCTAGATTGTGGATGGAAGAAAGAATCTGTGTATAAAAATAATACTCATGCTCATGCTAATTTTCATTTTACTCCTTTTCTTCCTACCATTTCCCTTGTTTTTTTAATGGGGAAGGAGGATAA
>JABASP010000493.1:0-51328 GCA_019776565.1 Sminthurinus signatus
AGGAGCAAAGTATATATGTGTTTTCATTAGTACACCTAAAAATACATGTACAATACATACAGATTCACATGGGGCTGTCTCCACGTTTAAACACACACACGCATAATATTATAGGAAAAACTGTGAACTTGTACAGTGTACAGGGTACAGGACCGAGATCGAAGGAAGAAGACTAGAGAATACAGAATATAGAAAGAAACACAGTCAGAGAGAGAGTGATTGTGATTTGCCATTCCTTGAATCTCCGTTCACTCGGTTTGTGTACTCATGTGTTTCTTTTTCTTCTCATCATGTTTTATTTCATTTCATTATGTGCTTATGTTTATTATGTAGTATGTACTTCTCTATTCTCTACTTTTCCGTCCTTATAAGTACAAAAGTTTATCTCCAAATACAAATAACATTAAAACTTGCATAATATAATAATGTATGCACTTTGAAACGTGTTTCTGTATTATGTTTTATATTATTCTCATGATCACACTCGCACTATATTAATTGTAAGTTGTAAGGTATATAACATAAAACATAATAGACGGGAACCCATCAAATTGTAAGAATTTTTGTAACTTATTTTCACCATCAGTTTTACACGAAACTTCACAATTCTTACATTTTACAAAGTGTCTTACCAAGGCCTATGACCGGGTGCAACCTTTGTAAATTTTCCTGTAACTTGAAAGTTTTACAACATTTTTTACAAAATTTAAAGTTACAAGAAAATTTACAATAGTTGCACCCGGTGATAGGCCTTGGTAAGACACTTTGTAAAATGTACGAATTGTGAACTTATATGTAAAATTTATGGTGATTATAAGTTACAAAAATTTTTACAATTTTGATGGGTTCCCCTCCATTGTAAATTTGATGCATTTCCTATGAAATCATGCATACATTTAACAGCTCTTTATCCATAATATTTAAATTAACTTAAGCTTAATCATTTAAGGTTATAAAATTATTTTTTATCAACTTTAAAAAATATCAAAATTCTCCCCCATACGATCCTCTTTTTGTGGGATAAATAGTTAATATATATTATACAAAAGCCACAAATCACACTTGAGAGGAAAGATGAAATGTGAATCGGATTTAGTGAAAGTACCAAAGAGAAAGTTTTCAATCCATACATATTTTTGTTTGTTGTCATTTCTTTTCCCTTTTTTTGTCTTTGGTACTTGAGCCAATGTGATGTCAGTAAAAGTTGCAACCTAAACAGCGCCTAAAATCATGAAATCAATGTTATATTTTTGAGTAGAAAAAATGCAAAAGGGTGACATTATGCTGTATGTTTGACATGTAAAAACTAAAAAACCTTTCATTATTCAATGTTTTGATTTTTAATTGGGAAGCATATGGCATATGGGGAAACACAAGTAAAAAACCCTGAAACTAAGCATATATAGTATATAGTTTCATTTGAATGGTATTGGAATTTCGTATTTTCTTTTATTCAGGCGTATATATTATATATATATATATTTAGATGTTCATAATGATATAAAGAAATGTCGATTCCTGATTATATATAACTCGTTGACGTCACAAGTTTTACTGAAATCACTATTTGGTTCCTTTTCCATAATGTACGTAATGGTATTTTACACCTTATTAAAATCTATATTTAGTATTTATAGCTATTATCTATTATTATTATTATTATTTTCGTAAGGATTTTTTTAAAACATGCAATATATTAGTTACAACTAAACTTTCAACTCATTTAATTTCTGTACTGCTTTTTATTTGAGTTTTTTTTTAAATCCCTTACAAAAGAAACAAAACTATATATATTATATATATATATCCATTACATATATATATGTATATGATTTATGATACTACTGCGTATTATATCCATAATCTATAGATTTTTATCTATTCAGTATTATGCGTAATTTTTTTTATTATAATATTATTATTATAATAATCATAATATTGTTGTTATTATGTTTAAATATTTAAAATTTGTTTCTTCTTCTTTAGGTACTGAATTGTATCGATGTGCGAATGAAAACTGCGTCTTTACAGCATCGAGTGCAACCATTTTCAAAGAACATTCATTCACCTGCCCTAATTTACCAGTTAACAAACAAACCCAATGTTTTCATTGTGACAAGAAATTAAAGAGTGCTGGAAGCCTTATAGAACATTTGAAAATTCATGGAAAACCTCGTCAAGTCTGCTCTCTCTGCCCTTTCCGATGTTGGATCAGCTCAGAGCTTACGAAACATTTAAAGGTAAGTTAGTTATAGTATTTTTATCATCAGTTTCTTCAAAAGTAAGAACTTTTATAATTTAATTTATAAATAAGTAGCAAATTTCAGAATACAGAGTAACATATGTTTTGATTGTGTTTGTAGAATACACATAAAGTTTACAACTGTAAAGTGATCAAAGAAGTGATTGAAGGGGAAGATCCAATACACATTATGTAAGAATCATTAATAATTATTTTTATTTTTATGACTTAATCTAATGGAGACAGTTCATTCTGATTTATTCGGATTGATATATTATATAAGTAATTGGTGATGAATTTCAATATGTGTATATATATATTTTTTTCAGGTATTCCAAAGAAGTTGCACACAAAATGGCACAACCTAATGATCTGAAGCGTAAGTATTTTTGTTTTTCAAACTTAATATATATATTCTAAATCTAATTGAATTCAAAAATCATAATTACTTTGTGTTATTCAATGTTTAGCTAATAATAATATGTGCTTATATCATAATTCTACACATATTTAATGATGGTCATATGTCTATTTTAAATTTTTGTTTAAAGGAAATCACATTCTGTACACATCAAAGGTTCAATTTGGGCCAGATGATATTGAAAGCATTCCCAGGACAAGTATCTTTACGTAAGATTCTTCAATATTTTTGTTTATATTTTTAATTACCTTTCCTTCATACAATTGTATACTGACACCAATAATTATTAATGTGGCAACTAACCCTTTTATCACGTTTTTTTTTACAAAACAGGACATTAGTTCATTGCAGTGAATGTGAATATAGCTCAAAAGTGAGATCAAACATTGTCCGGCATTTAAAGCTCCAGTAAGTGTTTCTTTTTTTTAAAAACAAAAATGAAAAATAAATTGAACAAAAAGTATATTATAGGAAATCGGAAATGGATGAAAAATAATGACTAATTTTTATTTTTATTTTAGCCAAATTTCAAATGAAGATAATGGAAAAACAACGTATGTTAACTATATTTTTTATGAATTAAAACTAATTATGATAAACTAAATAATGACTAGTTCTTGTTATTTTATCAGTAGTACATAGTAATGTAATGAAGCTCATTTATTTGTTATTATTTGATTTATATAGCGTGCCGTGTAAAGCTCCCGTTAATCCTGTGCCATGGTAAGTTATTTCACACTTTTATATTAAAGCTCAAAATTTCTAACACATTAAAGTATCAATGAATATATGTAGGACAAAATTTTCATGCTGTCAAGTACATGTTGATGAAAATCCATCTAAAATACACAATTTTGAATTCATATAATATCGTTTATTTTGTTTCTTCTAGTTTGGAAAGGAAAGAGTTGATGTTTGATAAGATGACTAATTGGGCTGGTAGTTCACATGATCATAATAAGTAAGTGTATTTGTTTTACTATAGTATTATGTATTATTTATCAACAATTTACAATATTTTGGTAGAAAATAAAATAAAAAGGAATAAAAAAAATTTAAAATCAATTGTCTTACCCTTAAAAATAAATCATAGGATTGGTGGTGTTTCAAAAGAAGATTCATTAAAGCTTCCAAAGTTTGTAACTGATCAATTCCGCTACATGTGCTCGGTTGAATCTTGTAAACAAATTACGGGTCAAGATGATATCCTCTGTTCTCATATGAAAGCTTTACATTTTAAAGAAAAATATTATCTTTGTCCACATTGTCAAGAAGATGATACCACAAGTATGTAGTAGTTCCATTTTATTACGTACCATGTTATTATTATTTATTATTATTATGCTTGATATATTATGTCATGTTTTTATATTTGTAAGAATTGTTTTACACTCTATTTCTATATTAAATCTGGGTTTCAACAAGAATGTTTTTTTTTTTACTCTTTTATAGAAAAAGATCCAAGAAACTCAGTTCTTATTGATAAAATTCCACATCATTTGAAACTTCATGGTCCAAGACTTAGTAAATGTGGTCACTGTGATTACATTCATTATTCTTCTACATCTATGGAGAAGCATGTTGCAACGAAACATGTTGAAAAGAAACCCATTTTTTATTTGATTCGAGACTATGATAATGATGGCAATCCAATGAATAGGTTAGTTAGTAGTAATTTGTAATAATAAATTTTGTAATATGATGATAAATATTATTTTGAAGGTATTCTTTTCTATAGCCCAAGAAGAAATGAAAATTAATTTATTTTTGTATTTAGGAGACAATCTGTAGATGATCCTGCAAAAGGAAAGAGTGAACGTTGGAGATGTAATTTGTGTAAAGCTAGTTTGAATTCATGGGATGATGCCAAGCAACATTGTACAAATTCTCATAAGAGTAAAAATCAATTTGAATGTTCTGCTTGTCATTTCGGTTCGGACAGTATTTATGCAATCTCAAATCATATGTCTACTTCGTGTCAAACTACACAATCACAAAAAACACCTAAACCTCAAATTATGATTATGTTTCATAGGTTAGTCATACTATCATAAAATAATCTCTTTTTAAAATTAATCAAAAACTAAAACAATTTTGACTATAAATTATAAACTATTATGATTTTTTTGTTACTTTTGTAGAAATGAAAATTATGATGCTGCCGAATCCAAATTGGATGATGGAATTAATATTCCAATTTGGCGTCGTGATGCACCTCGTGTAAAACACATTCGAGGAATTTTCTTGGAAGAAGATTGCAAACCTTCTTCAAGTGGATCAAATTCAAATGCTCAGAAAGCTCCACCTCAACCAAAATCTACAGCAAATACATCATCAGCCACAGTTACCGCTACTCCAAAACAACCATCACAACCAACTCTTTTAGTTTGTCCAAAATGTAAAATGTTCAAAACAAAAAATACTGTAGATATGAAAGTTCATCTTTTTAATGAATTTAATTATCAAAGGTAATGTTATTTATTTTGGAAGAAACAATAATAATAATAATTAATAATAGTTATTATTAAGACCTTATTTATACATGAAATATTTATGAAGTTTAGAATTTTGTAGAATAATAATCGTTTGTCAAATCAAGTAAAATATTTTGTTTTTCTTTTCAACTTTTTATAGGTATAAATGTACCATATGTGAGACCAAATTTGTTACTGTTGACTCATTGAAAGCTCATATGAGTAATGACCATAAATACTCAATTGACGAAGAATCTAAAGCAGAATTGCCAACAAATCCTAAACTTGAGAGCAAGGTATAATGTCCTATTGTGTTCTTCAGACTGTAATCGTTATGTATATATAAATGTTAAATGTATAGTTGAAAATTGAAAACTGAAATGTCTTATATTTATTTTTGAATTTAGTGTTATTTTATAGTCAATCAAATAATAATTGATACTAAATTTCTGTTTTGTAGGTTTATGATATAATCAATGGACAATTGAAGGACAAAAGTGAGCAAAACCTTGATGACAAGGATGGAAGAAATGTTGAAATTTTATTGTGTAAACACTGTTTTACTCTATTTTCTTCATTTCATAACTATCGGACTCACATCCTTGCTAAACATATTGGTGGTGAAAGGTAATGCGAAAAAATTATTATTATTTTATGACATAATAACAATTTTACTAACATTATTAATGTTTTCTCATGTATGAAATATGAAACATATTTAATATATTAAGTTTAAAAAAAAAAACAAGATTTAGTAAAAGTCTAAAGTAAAAACTATTGTGTTGAATGATATTTCAGATTTAGGTGTAAGTATTGTCCAGGTCTTGGATTTTGGCATGAAGCCATGTTACGTCAACATCATCAAAAAAGTTCTCATGCAGATAAACCATTGGATCTTGTCCGTAATACAGAATTTGAAGAAACACTTTCACCTGAATTTTGGTTTAAAGAATATGGAATTCCATTACATAAATCCATCAATTCGGTCAACTCTTCACGTTCAATTAAACAAGAAGCAGATGATACATGGATGAAATGTAGTCAATGTGAATTTACGACAGAATCTTCAGCAAGTTTAAGAGCACATGAAGTTCGACATTCAACAAATGATAGAAAAAGTCCAACTAAAAGAAGAAGACTATCTATTTCTGATGGACAGAAGAGTGAAATGCTTACATCAACAACTATTAAGAAGGAACCAGGAGTTACTATCATTAAGAAAGAACCTGGAGGCACAACTCCTGAAATGAAACGGAATAATAATATGTCTTCTGTCTTCAAGTATATTTATACATAATATTATATTATAATATTCTTTTCCATGTTTTTTTTTATACTTTCAAAATATTATAATATGTTCTTCCTTTTTGATTATACATTAAAAATTAAAATGCATCTAGATATTGTAATATTATAATACATGTAATTTAATATTTGTATATTGTTTTATTTATTTAGTTGTAGTAATTGTGAGAATTCATTCTTTACCAAAAGAGGAGTACGGAGACATTGGGTTCGTGCTCATAGGTAAGGATCAATTGCAGTAAAAAGTTAAAATTATCATTATTTCTAATAACTATATATGTATGTACATACATGTAAATACATAATACTTATATTATGTGCTTACTATTATAATTATATTAAATGTTTCTTCTACTTCTATGGAAGGAATAATAATCATTAAAATGAAGTAGAAAGAAAATTGAAAATCTTGTTATATCTAGAATGAAATCATTATTATTGTAATCAAATAATAATAATTGATATTTATTTATTTTTGTTACAGTTTGGATGAATTACCATGTCGCTATTATGAAGTGAAAAGTCAAAGTAAAAACCTTACAATTATGGATGGTGTTTGTATGCTCTGTCGTCACTGTTACTATGAATCATCTGATGCAGGTCATTTTCAAAGTCATCATGAAAGAGAACATCCAACTCTTCCTGTGAGATACAAACGGAAAAAGAGAACTGTTGATGCAAATTCGGACGCAGCAACAATTCTAGTGTGTTCTCATTGCTTTTGTGAGTTTGAAACTTTACATAAATTGAAACTCCATAGTCAAGATAAACATACAAGTTCTCAATTAAAGTACAAAAGTCATAATTTTCATAATAATTTTGAACGAGATCCAGTTCAAAATGTTGTGGCCAAATTACTTGAGGACACAGTTGTGATTGAATGTACCTTTTGTTTACAAGAATGTGGTACAAGGACAAAATATGAGAATCATTATAAAAGTTATCATGGTGATCATGAGTATGCTCCTCCAAACTTTAAATATTCTCGTTCCGTACTGATTGAAGATGGTATTAGTGGTCTTGGTGGTGGTGATGATGATGGACAAAATTCACCAAGTAAAGGAACAAAAGTACGAAGAACGTCAGTAGTAGTAAATAATACGAATAATAATAATAACAATATTGAAGAGTCCTCATCAGCAACAACAACAGCAACTTCTCGTTCAACTGTTATTAAGAGTATTAATAACAATAAACCAGTTGTTAAAAATACTCCACCTCCTCCTCCTCCTGTTCTACATTCATGTCCTAAATGTGAATATCAAACTACCAGCTTAGATACTCTAGCCAGTAGCCATTTGTTAACTCATCTTCTTAATTATTTGTGTCCAATATGCGGAATTGGTTTCCACGGAACTTTAGATGCCTTATTTCATATTCGTCATTATCATGGTGAACATCGTCTAGCACCTACCCATCATCCTGCGGCTTATTTAGAATTTACAACATTGAAAAATCAAGTTACATCACAAAGTAAAAATTCACTATCAACTGCTAATGATATCCTAACTATTAATTTATCCGATGAAGAACTCGATAATGATAACGATGATGACTTGACTCTATTTGATTTGGATATGGACGTTGATGCTTTTGATAGTGAAAATTTTCAGCTGGTCTCGTTATAAATTACTAAAGAAAAAAAATAGATTCATACAAAATACGGTATACATGTGTAAGTAAGTAAGCAATATTACTATTATATTATTATCAATGATATTTAATGTTATACGTATCGAAATCAAAGAGGTAAGAATATTCAAATAAGAACGTAAATATTAAGCCATAATGTAATTTTAAAATAGTAATAATAATAATAATAATCAATAATAGATGTATACAAATTTAAATAGAAGTTCTCAACTTATTAATGTATTATAAGTTTTTTGCTTACTATGTTATATTATTATTATTATGGTACATTTAAGGTTTAAGGCTGTGTACATTATACAAAAAAAGTGCAAGCTTATATATAAAAAAAAACATAAAGCAGTCATTATAATAGAAACTATAATAATAATATTTGTAAGAGTGTAAGGAAACGTTTTACACTATTATATTATTATGTATTCCTATATTTTTATCTAGTTATTATCACTATGAACTATGAAACAAAACTTAATGGTATAAAAATACTACTCTTTTATATACATAAAGACGAAGAAATAATGAGTATTCTTATTATTGCCATTAAAATAAAAACTCTTTATTTAGGTATATTTAAAACTTTGTTATATATAATTTTTCAGTGATAAATTATCACTGATAATATAATATTCAATGTACGTACAGAAAAAATATTTTTGTTTTTTTTTTTCGCGCAAGTCTAGAGCCTCCCTACAAGAAGAAGACTTAATACAACTAAATTAAATTATAAAGTATAGATAAAGTATTCACACATGATGTTGAAATTACCGAAGTCACTTGATGTGTAAAAAAAAATGTACGTGTCACTTCCCATTAGTATTATTTTATTTCTTTATTACTCTAATAATATATTATCCTTTTATATAGTATGTACAAAAAGTTATATGAAGGAAATAATAACAAGTATGATAATGGTAATAACTAATAACATGTTTTTTTTGTAGTATTTATTATTATTTATTTATTATTTATATATAATATTGATCAGTAATATGGTAATTTTACCCTTGTTATTTGTTATAAGGTGACTACCAAAAAGGGGTTCTTTTATCACTTTACTACGTCCTTCCAAACCATTTTTATTTTCCTGACATTTTCAAAAGTATAAAAATAGTCGTGAGAGCACGACATGATTATTTTATAACTATTTATTTATTCATTCGTTCAAGTCTCTTATCCAGAGTAAATAGTATAATATATTTAAATGACAAAAAATTTACAAAATAGAAAACAACTACTACATAACCATTGAAAAATTGAAGTAATATTATATGAAATGTGTGTTTTAGCAATAATACAACATATATACTTATGTATTACATGGATTTCTTTCTTTAGTATGTTTTTTCTTTTACTTTACTCCATTTTACGAAGTACTGAAGTGAAGCTCAAATCTAGCCCAGTTTACCTAGTAGAAATATTGTAGAAATTCTACGTTTATGTAGTTAAAGTTTCACAAACTTTCTCTATGTAGTAAACTGAAAAATTTTGTCCCTTGTTATTTTGTTCAAGTTTCAACTTATTTTCAGTTTTGGTCCCACATCTATATGGCGTATATATTAAATATGTATGACTGGAGCTATACTGTTGTTGTAATATCTTAATAGAACATTTTTATGATGTAATTTTCTAAATAATATGAAAATCTGCACATTATGACTTTGTGCGTCACTTTCTTTCACTGTAATTGATTTCTTGACTGATTAAATAATATATTATGTCTTATAACAAAAAATTACCTCCTACCTGAGTATTTTTTATAAATCGCTAATGTTATTAATGTAATTTAGAAACGATGATTTTAATATAACACACACATGAAACATAGGAAAAATGTCAAACTAAAAAAGAGAGAAGAGTGATCAATACGAAATATTACATGTGTATCTACTCCTTATACCCTTAAAATGTTTTTTTTTAGAATAGGAACTACAACATGTATTACAAATCTACAGATAAAAATCTTAGATCTAAAATGTTATAATATTATGGTATGTATTTTGTAAGTGTAAATACATCAAGCTAATATAATTATAATAATACAAACCCTTTTTTCTACATTACATTAGTATAAATTGTACTTCATATATACGGAATACGGAATATATATACGAAACAGAGAGAAAAGAGAAAAGCTGAATGTTTGGGTTATTCCAGTCTTAATATTTTGTGGATTTTAGATGTAATATTAAGTGCTATTTACATATAATATACAAACTGACTTCATGACTAATAAAATGTAGTATACTGTAAACTAGCATTATTGTAATGTATAGAATATTCTTCTCTTCTCCTCAAGTATATAACTGTAAAAAAAAATGAAAAAATGTAACTGCGGTTTATTTATCATACCTTTTAAAACTGAAATCGATTGTATATATTCTATAATATTATGTAGACATGCATATATAATATATAGATAATATTGGTAAATAAGACTATGTAAATAAGTAAGTTATATTTTGATACACTCGTCAAAAATGATGACAAACGAAACTGAAAATGATTGGTAAAATGCATATATTAAATACATAAAAGTAAAATAATAATGATGAAATGCTGTTATTATTATGATAAAAAAAATGCGTAAATAAAAATTCACACTGTACTTCTGAAAAAGTCCTGTTCATTAGAAATTGAAAGCCATTTTGTATTTCGTAATTCGTTATGTGGTATTTTGTTGTTTTTCTCCAAAAAAAGTAATCGAAATAACTATATTATGTGATGTGTCTATATGGAAATGGGAAAACAGGAATTTTATTGTCACTTCTTGTATCTTGTATTCATATAGCATGTATAGCAGGCTGCCTATATAAATTTAATATATGTCTCATGTCTCCATATTATCTATATTTGCTAAGCTCTAAGATCTATAATCTATAAGCTCTAAGAAAATCTCAAACATTTCATTTTTCATTTGCTTGATGTGTTGAAAATCGAAGTCATCGAAAGTTCACTGGACAAAAAAACTTGAAGCTCTTTAGGTTTCAGGTTTCAGGTGTTTCATTACAAAATAGAATAAAAAAGCAAGGGACAAAAATACAAAATGGCCACCACAAGCACCAGCAGTACTAATTCAGATATAAAACAAACCAATTTGGTAATTTGGCCATTGAATTCTCCAATCTCCAGCAATCATAAATCATAACAATAAAATGATTTTATTGCAGTACTTTAAAATCCAATGATAATATTCTTTGTGTCTTTCTCCAGGAGTCTATGAATGGCGAATCCCCGGGACCAAAAGATTTTACTACCAACAACGTCCCAATCTCCACAGACACTCGAATTGATTCCAGCACTAGTCCGTGCATTGCCTATAAGCTCTTTCGTGTCTGTCACAGTCCGAGAACAGCTGGTTGTATTCTAAATTTATTAGCTACAGACGTTTTGGTTGAAGAGTGGTTGATGAATGAGGGGTTACTGTAAATTTAATTAGTTTACTTATAGAATCTTACTCAAATATCATAGATGTATGGACATTGTGGATTTTGGATGATGAAGTTTGGAGCTTATAGTCGGATGCTTGGATTATGGATTATGGATGTGTTCTCTTTCTTTCTGTTTTTACTTTATCACATATCGCATTCAAGATACATCAATTCGTTCAGTGTCAACCTAATTTTGTTTCTGAGTTATAAAAATGCATTCATTTGATATTTTGGATTTTGTAATATTCATCATGTAAACTTTACCCGTTGTACATTCTACATTTTATATGATACATGATAAATAATGACTGGAGGTTTGAGGTAGTAGAATAAAAACTAAAAACAGTGCACCTGTACATCTGTACACCACCTACAATAATAGAACATGGAACAGTTTTAGACCTACTCAACTGTAACGTTTGCCTACAACTTTTTTTACATAATTAAGGCCAAGGTTGTGAACTTTGGATTGACCTACTGCTGATAAATGCTGGAACAAGTCGGAACATTTTTTCTGTAATGCATGAATAATTATTATTACATGCGACATGCGATACACTATATAAATTATATCAAGTACTGTATACTGAATAATACAGTGAATAGAAAGGCAGACCGAAGATCAAAGTTATATTCTTCTTTCCGTTGTCTTTACTTTTTTTTTACTCATGTACATAATATCTTTAGACTTTGGAGTTTGGATGTATTAAGTATGTATTACAATGTATAGGGAAAGTCAAGAAAGAATTTTTCAATTTGTGCGTATGCTAATGTGCCCCATGCCTCATGCTTCGTAATGTATAAAGTAGAGACTAGAGACTAGACCGACAAGCCAGAAGATATGCAATAAGAAGGTACTTGAGTACGCAATGCATATTATTATTATTATTATGCACAGAATGGATGATGCACTTTATACAATATGCTCTATACACTATACACCCATCTCTATTTACTATCTGTATTCTGTATTTACTGTACACTGGACACAGTAAGTAATAAATTAATAAGGATTAGGATTCTTAGTTCTTAGGATGTTTCCAAGTAATTCTTAGAAAGAGAATGGTAATTGGAAATGAAGCATGTATAATGTATCATGTATAGCATGGACAATATGTGCAACAAGAGGAGAAAATTCCTCGGGACACCTCGTTATTTCCATATCTCAGCACAGTACACAGTACATAATAATATGCAATATGCGTGCATTATGTACTATGTACTACGGAACCAGTTACACGAAACAAGAAAAAAACTATTGTGTATCATGTACAGAACCACAGTACTCAATAAGTACTCACCACGCTTCAGACTTTAAAATTCAGAACTCGGAACAAGAATCAAAAGAACATGCAAGAAAAAAGACTGGATATTGAATTACATTTACAATAGAACACATTTTATATTTTACGTTTTAGACTTTTTTTTGTTTTTCTACACTGCAATGTACTGAAATCCGAAAAAAACATTGGAAAGTTGTAGACAGTATTTTGTGTTTGCTTGATTATATAGGCAAAATAATGTAGAAAATGAAAAAGGCACTGTAATATCTATACGTATAAAAACCTTTTTTTTGAAGATTCACTGGATATGATTTTTTACTTATTATGCAGGAGACGCCATTTATAATTTACCTGTATGTCATTTGTAACTTGTAACATGTAAATAGTGTGTAGTACTTTTCTGTTTTTTATTCATTCCATATTCTACATACCCTCATCCAAGAGCTTTTATCTATTCCATTTTCTATTTCTGTGGGAGACGAGATCGAGATTTTGTCTTTCTTCTAGTTTCTAGTCTGACATTAGTTTACATTTACGTTCACAATCCACAATCTGATTTCAAAAAATCAATAGGCATAAAACATAAAACATTTACATGAGGTATAATAAGATGAATTTAAAAGCTCTACTCTTATAACTCAGTACATTGTACATTTATTTTACTCTGAACTCTGCATTCTGCATCACCGATCACCGAACGAAGCATCTTGAGCTTTCAGCTTTAAAGATTAAAGACCAAGATTCCAAATTCCGATTTCCGTCCAGAAATAATACAAATTACAGATTACCCAGATTGACACACACTTTATAAAATATGAGATATGAAACGGATTAAAATCATTAAAATTCAAAAAAGTGCCGTGTAGGCATTTGGAAAATGTATGCTATTTCTAGATTCTAGATTCCAGATAAATTCATGAGAGAGAAGCTTCGTCTCTGCATCCCATACTGGATATTGGAATTGGAATTGGATATTGCGTATAGGTAGAGAGTAGAGATGTATACATTATACATGTAGTTTTTTATGTACAAGACAGAGAGCAAGAGAGAGAAAACCTGAAGAAACAAGAAACAACTTATCCTGGAGATGTTTTGTATTTTGTATCCAATTTGTATTAGTGGTACAAAAGAAGAAGAAGAAGATGAACAACAACAACACGGAGAAGAGAGAAGAGAGAACATGACTACTGCATTTCAAACATAAAGCAAGTATGTTAAATGTCTATGCATAATGTTTTAAACTAGGTACACCGTACACAGGATAAGTAATAAATATATACAACGTACACACTACACACGTATCCAATCCAATCCAGAATTCAAAATCCAGCATGTGCGTTTTAAATAGGTGTACATTGTACATTGTACATTTACTCTTTGTATTTTGTATTTTGTACACAGGAGAGATGAAGAAGAAGACGGGGGACTTGAAACTTGAAGAAATGTTTTTTTATGAGGAGAGAGATTTTTTATAGGCTCTTGTCTTATTTTAGTAAAAGTAAAAGGACTTGACGGTATCCTTATACAGTTATTTCCCCTTCCTCAACCCTCATCATCATCCATCTCTATCTATCCATCCATCCACCGCTCCATGCTCCATGTTCCATGCATATGTAATATGTATATAGATATTACATGCATATTCCAGCTCCAAACTCCAAGCTTCAAGCTTCAAGTCAAGTACGCCTATCATCAACAACATTACTATTATTCCTCGTCTTTTTCGTCTTGGTTTTCATCTCTCACTTATTTAGATACGCATGTATAATACATAATATTATAGTGTACATTGTACATACTACATACTGCATTCATACAACATCCAACCAACTTACAACCTACAATTTATACCATTGAAGGAAGAAAGAAGAAAAAGAAAAGAAATCCCGAAAGGATCTCACGACTCACGACAGAACAACATAAGAAAAATCATTCCAGTTTCAGAACAGAACCCTTCCCTAAAACATACTTACACACTCACGCACTCACTCATTCACTCAGTCAGTCATTCACTTCCTCTCTTTCTCATTAAAGTCACCTTAATCCTCATTTTTCTCAGGTGTGTTCTCTCTCTTTTTACCTTTTATTGTCCCATAGTTTGTAGTTTGTAATTCGTAATTATTATTGTCACTTGTTACTTGTTCATTTCTACTTTCGACACGGACGAGAAGTACAAGGTACAGCGTGTTTTTTTTGTCGTCCTCCGTCAGATAATCCTGGGAACTAGGGATTGTAAATTGAATCAAAAATCAAAACAGAAAGTAGAAGAAAAAAGGTAAGAAAAATAAGAAAAACTAACAACAAAAACTGTCATGTACAAAAATAGAAAGGATAATATGTATTTTGTATTTGTGCGTTTTCGAATTTTCGAATTTTTGAATCTTCAAATTTTCAAATTCCAAACTGAAATAATTTTTTGTTTTAATTTTGAATTTTACTTTGATAAAACAAGACAGTAAAAAGATGCTTCTAAATCCGTGCATCTACCACCAAAACAACCACCATCATCACAGGAGTAGAAAAAGGGAGAAATACATGTTGATGCAACTCCTTCTCTTGATCATCTGTCCAATATCCATGTCACTGTCAAGTTCTGGCTCTGGTTTTGGTGTGACAGGGCAAGGTGAGAATCTACCGAATGAGATTCCACAGGAAAGGAGCATGAAAAAATCTGGGTTTTGTGCAACTGCTGGGATTTGCTGTTCCGGTCGGGACTCTTCATGTGTCGTGCAAAAAGCACAACCGAATGCCATTATTGAGGACATCAACGACGTTCCCTGCTACTGCGGTACTTTTTCTTTTATACTTTTACTCGAGTACTACTTATCTGACAGTAAAAAACGATATGAATGAAAAGTACAAACTAAATACATGTCTAATGTCTAATGTCTAATGTCTAATGTTTCGTGTCCCATGTCAAAAATACCGTATTTACAGATCATGCTTGCCTCACGATTGGAGACTGTTGTCCAGATTTCAAACAAGCTTGCCATTCAAAATTAAACGGTGAGACAATATTTTTCAAAGATTCCATTAACAATTAGCAATTACAAATCTTTTAGTCTCTAATACTTGCATCAAGTACGTCATGTCTCTTTCTCTCTAAACTGTAATGGTACACCTTGAAAGATCTATTTTTATTATTTTTCAAATCTTGTATGTAAAAGTAATACATTATCTATGAACTTGTGGTACTTTTATTTTTTCTCAAAACACTTAAAACCTTTTCATTTTCTTGTAAAAAAGTATTAGTCAAAAGTCAAAACTCTTGTCTACTTTCTACCTCTACCAAAAGCAAAACAGCAGCATTACTTTTTGAATTTTGCATTGAGGATTGAGACTGTTTTATTTTTTGGAGGACAGGCAGGACAAGCGACATGAAAGTAAATTGTTAGTAGTGAAAAGAGTTGTAGAAAAACACACTAGACTAATAATGGTAATGCATTATGTGGATCTGTCATGTAGTTTCCTATTTCCTAGTTTCTAGTTTGGAGCGTGTCATATAATTGCTTTAGTGAAAGATGAACTTGAACTTGCTCTTACATATTTTTTTCCCTCTTCCCTCTGCACAAAATGTATGTAAAAAATATATAAAAAGGCTTGTTTTTCCTCTAGTTTTTGTACGTATTTTATATTTTACCATGTTGTCCTTTTCATTTCATTTCATTTGAAGAAAAAAGTCAAAAGCTTTAAAGTTGCTCAGTTCTTAGTTCTCAGCTCATTGTGCACAGTGCACCCATTACTGCATTTACTATTTACTGCTTTAAAATGAAAAAGAGACAGTTTTTTTTATATTTTTTTACACGACATTACACGAGACACTAGACTCTGAAAGACGATGCGGGGAGAAATAAATAAATAGGTAGTGGAATATTATGACTATAAATAGAGTCAAAACAGAGTTGATGGTGTGTGAGGGACGAGACAGGAGGAGATGGAGATGTAGATGGTAGATGGAGAAAAAATAGTGTACTGGAGAAATGAACATCTCACTAACACTAACACTGGTACTTGGTAATAATGATTATTACATTGCTTAGTAAATATTATTACTCAAATAATAAGTTGGCATCATTAGTAAGTATGCAGTATGTGCAATATGCATCTGTTCATTTGTTTCAGTCGTAAAATACAAAAGTCAAATAGTTTTACATTTCCCAAATTTGGAATTTAGAAATGGCAGTACTTGCCATTTCAATTTGGATTTGCCATGTGCAATGTGCACGCCCTTAACAAGTAACCAGCAACACATCAAACACCATAAAACAGTTTTCACTCTCTCATTTTTGTCATCTTTCATCCTTTCTCTCACTCATGTTGATCTTGAGCACACCAAATGAAAATGAAAATCAAGTAAAAGCTTGTAAAATTGAAGGGAGCACGTGTTGTGAAACCGAGTACAAAATACAAAATAGAAATCCACCAATGTACTTATGTACTTTTACTATGTAAAACCGAGGTACTAAATATATTACACAAGTACAGCTTTTCACAACTTGGGTTGTGAAAAGACAAAATCAGGAGTAGTTTTTCTCTTTTTTTCCATGTGTCATCTTCCTTCTTCCGCCGTCTGTGTTTTGTGTTTTGTATTCATCTGTACCTAATTTACATACACTTTTTTGGGTTTTGCTTCTTAGTTCTTATTAGTTATTAGCATCCCTACATGTAAAATGTAAATATATAGTAACTTAATTGAAAACAGTAACTTTTTGAAATAAAAGTTTTCTCTCTCTAGTCTCTAGTCTCATGGCTTTTCATTCTTCATGCTCTTTGCTATTTTTATTTTGTCTTCCTGTTGCTTTTATTTAGTCGAGTTTTCTCTGTCTGTTGATTTTTACTTTATTTTTTTGCATTCTCATCTCTATCCACTCATTTGCTCATTTCTCATTTCCTTTCCCTTGTACAAACATTCATTTCAAAATGAAATTGAGGATTTTGAACTTTCAGTATCAACAAAATACTCATATCTCATATGACTCGTTACTTTTTTGTTCAAAATTGTAAATACACATTTTTTTATGATGAAATTTTTAATAGTTCAAGATTGTGAAGTTTCACCATGGTCGCCGTGGTCGGATTGTGAGGCGGATTGTGGACTTGGCGTGATGACCCGAACAAGGAAAATCATTCATGAACAGAGGAATGGAGGTCAACCATGTCCTGCTATAATTCAAAAACGGGGATGTCGAGGAATTCGCTGTCATCAAGTTCACAGTCGAATCACTCTTGAAGGTTTGTATTCAATATTATTATTATTATTATTATTGTGCATGTTTCATTTTTCTATGATAAAAATAATAAGTAAATGAAAATACTAATACAAGATACAAGATGTGAGACACAAACATTTTTTACACATGTTTACTTTTATAAAGTAAAATAAGTCTCATAAAATAAGTATGAGTTCATTACAATTTACAATTCATTTCATACTTCATACATACATGTACAAAATGTATAAAGTATAAGATATAAGATACTTACAAAAAAAGGCAAAGAGTAAACTGAGAAAGTAAAATAGTGAGAAGAAGAGAGAAGCGGGTGGTCGGAGATCGGAGATGGTGAAGAGATAAAAGAGAGATGGAAAATTTCAAAGGTGGACGATTAGGGTAATAATGAAGGCTCTTTGAGGCATTTCAAAGGTGGAGAAGAAAGGTACTCGTTACGAAAAGGGGGTGAGATGTGAATTGCTAAAGGGTCTATTTTCAATCCATTTATGTGTGTGTAGTGTATAGTGTATGATGTTTACTTGAGACTTTTGAGGTGTGAGATAGCGGTGCGGTGGAAAACTTGTAAACAACAATGAAACATGCTGATAATGATGATGATAAAATCATGATGAACATGATTTTATTGCATTCGGTATCCTCCTGTGTACCTATATAATATAAATGATAAAAGTATAAAGTATACTTATTAAATAAGTACTTATAAAACTTAAAATCATTTCCTTTTTCATTTCATGTTTTCTATATTAGACACCGCGATAATTTTACCCATGGAATTCAGCTCAAAACGGAAGCTGAATGCATCAAGTGACATCACAAAGAACTTGCGACTTCGCTACCCAAAGAATCCAGACAAGGAGAAATCTAAACCGTACATATTTTTTACTTATAAATTATCATGATATTTTACAATTATTTTTGTATAAAATGTTCATATTTTATAGTTTTATACGTGCTGCATGCTATTTTATATTTTACATGCATGTTTTAGAAATATTTATGAGGCATGAGAAAATTGAAAATTGATTTTCCCTTCTTCTTGTCCTCCTCCAAAGTATTGTATAATATAGTATGGTGTGGTTTAGAGAGCGTGCTTCATATTTAACATTTAACTCTTTCTTGTTATCTTTTCTTGTTCCTTTAAAACTTTTATGGCTTATATTATGTATTATGTATACTTTATAGTTGATATTTTTTATAGTCTAAAGTCTACAGTCTACAGTATACACACGCACGAACCCGTAGAGAAAACGAAACCCATCCATCTTTTCCGCTCACAAAATAAACACTGTACCCTTTGAATCTCTCTCTCAAATAAGTACACAAGTGGAATCTTAAATCCTTCTTGTGCTCAAATATATTGTATATATAATTAAGTCTTATATTACTTCCTGAGGTTGGCTGACACCCTCCTCTTTTTTCTCAATTTTACCTCTTGTTGTTTTTTTATATCAGTCCCTTATTCTTTATTCTTTTTTCGACCAGTATACTTACTACTCTTACTTATTGACTTTTATAAAATATCACGTCCACTGATTTCCTCGTTTATTTTGTCAACCTATTACATTCATATTTCATGGGACGGGAAGTGAATGACAACATGTATTCCTTGTCTGCTTGTTTGTATTTTGTAGACATTTTATTTTGTATATAAAAATAACATACTGCTCATTCTCTATTCTTTTAAATCTCGTACTCTATTTTCTATTATGCATCTCATTCATGGGTCAAAAGTCAAAAGTCAAACAGTCAAACTTTGAAAAATGAACTTTTTTTGAACAAAGGTACTGCGTCGAGTTTGAGGTGATTCGCTCAAGTCGAACTTGTAAACACTTGGAAAGTTTCGCCCATCTTCGACAAGGTATAAATAAATGAATTTTGTACACATGTGTACTATGTTATATATTATATAGGCTTTATTATATGTACACACTACACACAATAAAATAATTCAAAATACATGTAATACGTAATATTTAATATTATAGAGTACAGTACAAACTACAAACTGCAAAAGTTTTCCTCTCATAAAATATTTCCCTATTTGTATTTTAGACTTTATACATACAAAATATAAAAGTTTCGAATAGCTATAATATAATAATATGTTTTATGTACAGGAAATCGAATTTGTACCATGTGTGAGAGAGATGCACAAAGACCATATTTAAATTACAAGTGTGCAGGTTCTGGAGGTGTGGATTCATCAAGTGGTCGATCACCCATCACTCGTTTCTCTAGTTTGAGAAACCCTTCATGTACTTCATTTCATTTTTATGATTATATGTTGTGAATTGTGAATTTTTATGAAAATAATATTCTGTAATAATTAGATATTATTCTTTATTCTTTATATTTCAGGTCACGGGAAATGGATTCATATTCGATCGGATGTTATCTGCAGTTGTAATACTGGTGCTCAGTACATTTTCATTTAAACACACATGCTTATTATAGTAATTACTATTTTGATAATTGATAGTGCGTCTCAAAACGCAAAAGACGAAGAAGAGCACCTCAATACTGATTTTTTACATTGTATAATATTTTATTTTATAGGATATTCTATTATACTCCATTTTGTAAATACTTTGTTTGTTTCTTGAAATCGTATCACTATATTATGTACAAGACTATATAGATGAGTCTACTTCATAATTACATATAATATATTGTTGTATTACCTATGTATACCTACATGTACATAATATATTGTTAGCTTTATTTTTTCTGCATATTATATGCATTTTTTTGTTTGTACAATCAATAAATTAGTTCATGTAAAAGATGACAAGTCTGTTTTTCATACTATATATATTGTTTTGCTCACTGTCGTACTAAAATTATTCCTCTCTCCATCGTCAATCATAGCACGTACCAAAAAATTATTAGTAGCGGAACATTTACTATCGTTTCGAAAACATTGGACATTGATCCGTGTTTTTAACTTTCACTGCCTGTACTTTCTCCTTTACTTCAAACTTTAGTGATGCATAAGGATAATAAATTGTATTCCCTTTGTTGTCAATATAAGTATATATATATATTGTTGCAATTTCCAACTGTTTTAAAGCTCCTCTGCAATTAACCTAGAGCATATTATCAGCTATATTATAAAAGTTTTTTCTCCTCTGATCTGATTTCGGACGTCATAGAGTGTAGGCCATATATAGTCCCGGGATTTGAAGATTCAAAATGTACAAATCAGCTGCAATCGTCCACTTGTTCACACTTGTCAAGATAAAAATATCTTTTAATTTTTTAATTTTAGTGTATCACATTAGTTTATAGGTTATATGGATTCATAGTTATTTATTTATTTTAAACAAAAGAAATGGCAGATTTTTTAGCTGACAATAATTTGTGTGGACAGACCATTCTTAAAATAGTTAGTCGAGGAAATGTAATAATTGCTGAACTCCTACGACTCAAAGACAACATTCCCAAAATTTTTAGGTAAGATACTTTTAATCTTTTAATACTTAAATATCATGATAAGTGGGATGTCCAATATTATGTACATATTATAATATAATACACGGTATATTGTAATTAAATATTAAATATGGATTTAAAAAGATGTACTACATACTACATAATATAGGGTTCTTTTTTGTGTGTTTTTCTGTGTATATAGATTGTCTACAAAGGGAGACTTGAATAAATATTGTGATATAATTAGTGACTTGAGTTACTTTGTCAATCCTGAAAAGTTTGAGGCCAAAATTGACAAAAATCCAGTAAGCATAATATATTATATACTTTTACATATACATGTATGGACATAAATATAATATTTCCAACACTAATATTATTGTTTGATATAGACTTTACAGGATTCCGATGAGGAGCTCCGAGTGAATTATTCAACTGTGATTACAGAGCTTTATTTACTATTTGAGAACATTGTCAAATATGTATCCGACTTGAATCGTTTTATAGAAGATTTGAATACTGGATTTTACATTCAAATGACCCTTGAATCCGTTCTTCATAATGTAGAAGGAAAACAATTAATGGTGAATACGTTTAGAATTATTTTGTCCTTGTCATCTATTTTATTTATCATGTGTAATATAATAATGAATAAATTAGTTGAATTATTGTTTTATACATAAAAATGTGGATTCCTATAACCTCGTGTGTTTTTTTGTTTTGTTTTTGATTGGTTTTAGGCTGAAGCTCTATATTTATATGGTGTGATGCTCCTTTTTGCTGATTGGCATATTGAAGGAATTGTAAGAGAAAGGATTTTAGTAGCCTTTTATCGTTGGTCAGGTCATACACATTCTTCAGATACCAATGTTGATGATGTTTGTAAATTATTTCGGTCTACTGGATTTACCAAAAATAATCGTCCACCACATTATCCTGAAGATTATTTCAAGTAAGTATATTTTTTTTACATTTTTTCTTTATTACATAATATATGCTACCTCAACTCTCAAACAATCATAAAATAAAATAATATTTATATTTATATTTTTGTTTCATGTTTCAGTCGTGTCCACATAAATGATGACTACATAAATATGGTGATAGGAAAATTGAGATCAGATGATTTATACAATCAGATATGTTGTTATCCACTACCTGCACATCGCTCAACTGCTCTTGCAGCTCAAGCCAGTACATTATTTGTTACCCTTTATTTTGCTCCCAAAATTCTGAAGAGTCAAAGAGCAGTCATGAGAGAGATTACAGACAAATTCTTTGCTGATAACTGGATTATCTCCATATACATTGGATTTCATGTCAATCTAATGGATGCATGGGAATCTTTTCCAGCGGCTAAAGAGGCCATTCATAATACAATAGATCCAGATGTGGTGACAAGTTTAATTGATGGTGCTAAACGGATTCCTGTGAGACTTTACTTTTATTTATTTTTATTTATATATTTTTGAACAATTTGGATAATATTTAGGTATAAAAGTTATAAAAACAAACTTTTTTGTAAATTTTGTGGTTTATCTTTGTCTTCTTTATTTTTTTTATTTTTGTAGAATTTGATATCCGACGTACGGAGTATATTAAAAGATGGGTTTATAACTGAAGACAACATTTTAGAACGAGCTACAAACATTATTCATCTTTTAAGAGACACCAATGTAAATCTCCGTAAGTAATTTCCTTATTTTTCACAGCAATATATGTTTAATAATTAATGTTTTTGTGTCAATTTATTACTAAGCAATATTACTTTCTAAATTTTTTGTAGGCTGGTTAATTCTTCATACGTCTAATATTGGTTGTTCTTCTGGTAAGTGAATCTCAAACTCTATTTTTGTTGTAGAAGAGAAATTAAAATAAATGGTATTTAAAACAAAAGTGTATAAAATATAAAGTGTTAAATCAATTTTTATATAGGATATGATGGTGGTAAAAAGACACGCCCATTAAAAGAGTTGGCAACTTCACTTATCGATACAAAATCAGAAAAATTCCCTTTACTCGATTTGCTATTGGTCACTTCTCAATTGGAGCTCAAAGTTAAAGAACTATTTCGAAAAGTATGAAAAACACGACAAACATTTCATTTTCAATTTTATGAAATCTCATATATATCTTTTTACCTCACGTGATTTTACTGATAAATATCATTTCTATGTGTTTTTTTTTGCTTCAACAACGTAGCTATTAGATGAGAAACGACAGAAATGGGATGATTACAAAAATGAAGCAAAGGAAAGAGTGAAAGAACTTGCAGAAGTGTTTGGTGCTAAACAACCTTTGACAAGAATTGAGAAAAATGGTATGAAAAATGAAAAGTTATAGTTTATAATTTATAATATTTTACAACTTCGAAATTTCAGAACCTTTAAAAACATTATTACTGTTTCATTAATACTGTTCATCTTTTATTTATCCTTTAATGTTTTGTATAGAAAATCTTGCAAAGTGGTTGGAAACAAAAGCTAGTCAAATTGATTCCTTGGACTTTAGTCAATTATTACTTTCAGGAAGGAAAATTGCAGAACTTATACGTGCCTTTAATGAGATGCTTGGTACATACAAAGATTTTGTTTTTCGTCCTTTTTTATCAATATATTTTTGTGGATGCCACAAAAAGTTATAAAAGTTGTATAAATTCATTTTCATGTTTGTCTATTGATTATTTATTATTAGAATTTCATAGTTTGGACAGTAAAGTACAAGTACGCGAATGGGTTACAGAAACAATCAGCATTTTGACACAAATGCTAAGAACTGGAAACATAAATGAGGATATTTTAGTGACAGTACAAATTATAGGAGACTTTGGCTATGCTTGGGGACCTCTTATAGATTTGTACACAACTCAAATGCAAATTCTTATTCAAAGGAATCCTTCAACTGTATCTAAACTTCGAGCTGTATTTTTAAAGCTCTCTTCAGCAATGGATATGCCTTTACTTCGGCTAAGTCAAGCTCGTTCTGCTGACCTTGTGACTGTTTCCTCCTATTACTCTGGAGAGTTAGTTTCTTTTGTCCAGAAAGTTTTACAAATCATTCCAGAAAAGGTTTTTTCCCTCCTTCACAGCATCATTGATATTCAGACCAATAAAATTCAAGAGTTACCCACACGGTTGGATAAAGATAAAATTAAACAGTATACTCAATTAGAGGACAGACAAAAGGTTTCACAGCTGACTCATGAAATGTCTCTCCTCACCGAAGGAATTTTGATGATGCGGACGACTTTAGTAGGAATTATACGAATCGAGCCCAAGAAATTATTAGAGAATGGTATACGAAAAGAATTAGTTTCACAAGTTTCCAATCTCCTCAATACCACCTTAGTCTTTGGCCCTAAACCAAATAATAAAGATAATAATAAACTCGGCTCAAAATTGGAAATCATCGCTCAAAAAAGTGAGTACAGTAGATAACTTAAATATTCTTCATTGTGCGTATTTAGTTCAAAATTCTATGACACTTATGAAACTTAAGTAATACCTTTTTAATCTTTGTTTTTTTTTGCTCTTGTTTTAATATTTTAGAAGCAGGAATTCAGCGTTCGTTCGAGTATATTGGAGACTATGTTCATTCTTACGGATTAAAAGTAAATACTTAAATAATACAAGAGTTTACATTTTTTTATGATTCGTACGTTCGTACGTATTTTGTATCTAAACAAAATAAACAAATAATCAAAATTTTTACATGTATAGATTTTTCAGGAAGAATTTGCTCGTGTGATCAATTTTGCATCTGATCAGGATTACTGTACTGTAGGAAAGAAATTATTTACTCCAACTCAATCACTTTATCAATCAAAAGATGTCCCATTAACTATATTTTCATCAGATGACCTAAGTGGACTTACATTCATGGGACGATTGGCAAAAGAACTTATTCTTAATACAGACCCAAGAAATTCGGTTTATGCCTCTACAACAAGTTCTTGGCATGACGTTAAAAACCATACACCTGTCATCACTAATGACACATTTTCAATGTGAGTACAAGTTACATATACTTTTGAAGTGTAGTCGCATGTGAAATATTATTTACATAGTTGATACTTGATAAAGTATAACTTAAATAAAATCTTAAATTTCATTCTTTTTCTATGATTTTTTTTTATGCAGGATGGAGAAAGCGCTTGATATTACTGGAATGACAGCATTGGACAAATTACTTGCTTTCATGATAGCAGATCAACTTAAAGTAAGTGAAAATGAATTGATATGGTCAGTATTAGTTACTACAAAAGCTTTAAAAATTGACTAATTCATGATGCAAATCAAAATTCAAGACCATCTATTTATTTATTGGTTTAGACTTTGTGCAGAAGTCTTCAAAAAGAAGTGAGTGAAAAATCAACCAGAGAAGCAATAGATTCATTATATGTGGAAATTCAACCTAACACAAAATTAATTGGTATGTACAGAATACAGAAATATATGATAACAATTAAGCAATCGTAACAATAAAATATTATGGAAATAATTAATAATTAACGTAGATGGAAAAAGCAATTTTAATTTGGTTTAATATTTTTGTATTTTTTTTTCATAGGTTATGCAAGGAGAATGTATTCTACTTGGTGTGGAAAAGTTTGTAAAAATCCTACAATATTAGACTCATTATTGAAAATTGGACAAATGCAACTTTTAAGAAAGAGAATACAGTACCAACTTCGTGTATCAGCTAATTCAAATGCAAAGAGTTTATCCAGTTCTGTTTTAACCTTAAACAGGTATGTACATATAAATAAGTACTAAAGAAGTCTAAAATTATTCATTACTAATGAGTGTATTTATTTCGAAATTTGAAAATGGGTTGAGATTTGTTAAATTTGATTATTCATTTTTGTGTAATTTTTAGCCTTCTAACGAAAGAACTACAAGAAAACGTGGCTTATCCTGAAGAAAATTCTCTCATATATGAAGTCACAAATCAATCGGAAACTTTGGGGATATTTGAACCATTTTGGAAAATTTACATAACATCAAATCCAATTCAATACTTGTCTCTCTATTTTTCTTTTATAGCGATTCAGCAACTCCAAAAACTTACATATTCAAAGACTCACGGTAAGAAAACTTTCACTTTTCACTCTTGTTTATCTCAATACTTCATACCAATAATATAAAGAAGAAAATTAAACTGGAAAATTCATTATTCATGCTTTATAAAATACATATAATAATGTGCACACATATTATATTTATTAAATTCATTGTACAGGTTGTCTACTTAGTCGGAAACCGTCATCAGAAACACTGGACGGGATCCCATTGATCGTTGGCCTTTCAACTATATTACAACAGTTTAACTTGACTCAGAAACTTTCCTTTTTAGCTCGCATTTGTCAGTATATGAATTCTGTTTTGAGTAATTGTACAGTTGCATCAAAAGAAGATGCGCACGATCTTTCCGCATGTTTTTTCTTTATTAATATGTTTTGTCAGTTGAATCCACAGTCTGAAGAGTTATCATCTTGGGTGAAGAAAATCGTTCCGTCGTACGATATTATTCCAAGTATTTTCAATAATATTTTTACCTTGTAATAGTATTGTTTATTGAAATTGAGATTGTTTTAAGAAATAAACCATGCATTTTTACCAATAACATAAAAAGCAGCAAGTGTAGTTTCATTGAATGATACCTAATTTTCATGGAGTTTATGCAATTATTTTGTCACATCTTTTATTTATTTTTTCATTGTAAAATTAGTGAAATCATGAATTGGAGTAACGATACGAAATTCTGTATACCGTTTAATGATGATATGATAATAAGAACAAGTAAAAATACAGGTATATTTATAATATTCATTTTTTAACAAGATTTTGTATTTATTTATGTACTTAATCATGCATTTATTTAGATCAACTCTGATTGACTACGCTGTACTCATCAATATTATCATTTCAAGATAATCAATATTATAACATAACATGGTATATTTATTATTATGGTATATAGTAAGAGTAGCACTATTTGTAATGTATGTAATCATATATATATTAGTTTACTTACAATATTTTTCATGTTTCCTTCCTTTGTCATACATAATATAGAATATATAGAATCGGTAGTCTAAAGTCTAGAGTATATATATATATTATGTATTTTCTTATATATACTATACTTTATTTATTTATTTATATGTAGTTCTTATCGTGTACATATTTATTTCACTCATGTATAATATAATATTATATGCATGTATGTATAACAATACCTTTCACATCGTAATAATAATAATATATTATAGTAATACAATAATAAGAATAATAATAATAAGAATATTGCTAAATCGGACTCATTTTTGCTGCGCTCAACATCACATTTACCTTCATTTTTCGTTTATTACGTGTACATAGTATTATTATTTTTTCCTGAATCATATTTGGATATATTATAAAATCTTTTATTTCCTTGTTTCCTTCGACATTGACGAAAATCACCATGATTTATACATCAGTACAGTACTGTATATACTTAGTACACATGCAAACAAACAAAAGCCAATGGAATTAATAATATATGTAACCAAAAATCTAACAACTATAATTTTTCACCTTCAAAGTTGATGTACTACATTTGATTCACATCACACACATGAGGAGCGTGAACAGTAGTTTTATAGTACATACTTTTGTGATTACTTTATTATAATAATACATTTTGTTTTGGTTGAATTTATTTATTTATCAACTAATTCGGATGCATTATGTGTGTATTGTGTATGTGCTTTTTTTTGTGAATGTATTTTTGTATTGTGTATAATGTGAGGAGAGCAAGCAACAAATAATAGTCCGACTTTTGACTACTGGAGGCTTTTTTTATTTATTTATTTATGTATTTTATTTACTTTTTTCCTATACATTACGTCCGTAATCTTTATATATCTTGCCCTTTTAAAAAAACCGATTCTCTTTACCTCAGCGAGATCCCCTGATATTTATTATTATTATTACACTGTTAGCGAAATACATATTTTATAGTAAAAATTACTCGTCTTCCTCTTGTGTGTTTTCTCCTTAATTCCTTTCTTTCTTTCTTTCTTTCTCTCTCGCTTTCTTAACTTTCTCTTTTCCTAGATATGTGCTCTGTCTTACACAGTTTCTTCCCTGTTTATTTTTTTTATTTTTTTGAAAGTCAGTTACAAGTTACATGTTCTATATAATATTATGTAGTACAAATTAAAGCAATATTCACATGAATCGTATTAAATGTCACTTTTGTTTTTAGTTTTTTACGTTTTAAAACTATATTATGTACGTGTATATATATGTAAGTATAATATACAGTGTTATTTCATCAGTATCAGTACCAGCTACATATTATGTCTATTATTAATCCTTTCATCCTCTGGATTCGGGATTGATCTTGAGATGCAACATTTATAATGTAATAGATACATAGTACATAAAGCATAAAACATACAACATACAACAATAAACGTAATTATTATTGAAAAAATGAACTGTGATGTTTATTGTTGCTGTGATTATATTGATTATTATTACTTCTTTTCAGTTATTATGATGAGTTAAGTAACTATATATATAGTATATAGTATATATATTAAATAGGATAACGTAAACGTGTAGAAAATATTTTCTAAAACTTATTATTGCTAACAAGGACGCTATATAAAAAATAATGTAAGATGCATATACTACGTACATATTATCCACTACCATGTAATATAATATTATTATATGTAACAACAACAAAGAAAGTTTCCATTCAAACCAATATCGTGCGTGAATGGTGAGCAAAAAAAACAACAACAACAAACAACAAATATCGAATATTGCTATATAAGTATAAATACATGTGTAATGTGTATTATTACAATTTCACAATGTTTCTATTATTGACCCAGAATATTTTTTTTGGTAATATTCAATATTACATTACAAATGATTGTTTTTGTGTAAAGTTTTTCATTTTTTTATGCATTTTATGAATACATATTACAGAAAGAGTTCAGTTTCAAAGGGACAACTGAAAAGCTCAGGTAATTTTATAACATTTTTTTTTTTTTTTTTTTTTGGTTTCCGTATATCAAAATCATGTCTCGTATGAATGTGGTCGAATGATGAATAAAATCAAAATACCTCTGCCCTTTTTTGGTTTTTTTTCATACATTCAACATTCAGTAATGTATCGTTAATTATTTTTGAGGGGGGATTTTACGTGTCTATGTGCACAGCACGGACACAAGAAAAAAAAGGAGAAAATATTGTTTTGTATTGTGATTATTAATTTTCATCAAGATTCGGCTACATCATCATATTATCATGTCGTATATCATATTCTCACTCATTTTCATTTATATATAATATATCAATTAGTCATACGGTTACATTTCATATTATTTTGTTGAAGATACACCGTTCTCTAATACTATATAATAATATATTACTATATCCAATATGCAATACAAATCATGGCTTTATTGAAAGTGTCAATCATGTAATTGTTTTTTCTTTGAGCAAAATTGTTTGTGTCCACACACAAATATTATAGGTATATATTGAGAAAATAATTTGTTTACACATAGATTATTTATACGTTTCTATTGGTGCATTAAGTAACTCTGATTATGTGGAAAATACACTCCACAGTTCACATGTACACACCTACTCTCATGTATTTATTTATTTATTTGGTTTACAGCACATGGCACAAAGCATGACCAGTTCCTTTTTCATTTTTTACTACATTGATTTGAGATTTACTTTTGTTTTGACAAACGGTGACTAAACATTAAACACTAAAGACATCTTTAACAACAACTACGTTTTTATCATCAGGGTTTTTGTACGGGGGGAAATGAGGTAGAACTAGAGGATATCAAAAGAAGTAACCGAAACAAAAACGGTAAACACATTTCATAATAATAATCATAGTCATTATCAGCATAAAGTCGTAACTTTATTAGTCGTCATGTCATAATATAACATATAACATTACAAGCACTGTGTGTACTGTGTAACAGATTTATCTTCTTCCAAATATATTATACATTTTCCTACTTTTATCTCACTAACCCTCGATCGCATCAGACTAAGTATCATGAATTATTTTCTCTTATTATTCTCATTCCATCGTATTATTTGTTGATGTATGCATTAGTTATCAATGTGTACGCAGTAAACCTAATTCGCATCACTAATAATTATTATTTACAACAATCTACTTTTGTATCTAATATCTAATATTGCTTTCTCTCTCTAATTATTACTACGATCACCTTGATATATGGCAGGACTGCAAATCATATTATTACATACTATTGTTATACTAAAGCCTATACAATACCGAGTACATCTTTTCATATATTTTTTTTCTCTGTGATTCCATATTGAACTCTTTTCCGAGTACTTTTTTTAGACACGAACATACACGTTGATAAAACTATACATAGATATATTATAATTTAAATGTTTAGGAACATATTAACTGAGCTACAATAATGATTTGTAGAAAAAAACATTATTAATTAATAATAATTATTACTGTTCCCTATAATTCAAAAGGCAAGAATAAATGAAATGCATAAGAAATGAGGAGGAATAAAACATTTTATACTGTACAGACTGACTGTCGACACTGGTAAAACAGTATAATAAGAACTTGCAACATAAAGTAGAAAAAACTTGTACACCATCCATCAATGAATAATAGAAAATAAATGTATGGATACCATAAATCATTTATAACAACTAACAACCTTACACGTGATATTTACACTGAAAAGCAATAGTACACCGTTTACTATTAACTATATTAATTGATCTAGATATTATTTATCTGTTACAATAACCAACTAATTATTACTCTCCTGTTCTAATAACACATATGTACAAACGGAAGTAAGTACAAATCATAACTTTTTCTCTAAAAAAACAACAAAAACTCTGAACACAACACACATATGAGTTGAGTTAGTTAGTAAAAACGAGTATCTAACATTGCTACTTTTGGTCAAGTATGATCAACAGTGTAATGTATATATGTAATGATGGAAGCGATTTTGCCTCTGAGAGTACTTTCTACCTTTCTTTCTATGTAGTTACGCACATATTATAGCAATAACACAATAATAATATAATGTCTACGGACAAAAGCTTTTGTCAATTTTCTCATGCATCCTAAACAGAGAAATTTTGTGGACGTCAATTTGTGAATACTTGTTTTTTTTGCATTAAATTTAAGTATCTATCACTGATATCTATCATTATATTATTAAAGTATTTTATTTTTCATATCATGTCTCGACTTGAGGAAGATTGAGAAATGGAGAAATTAGGAAAAGGAGAGGAGAGAGAGAGAGAGAGAAAAGAAGTCCAATATAATATTATGTATTTCATAATAAAAGGTGTGGATATTATTTCTACATAGTTATGTAACATCAAATGTATATAATATATATATACGTATTATAATATAATATAGAAAAAACGACTAGACTAACTCTCATTCACTTACACAAATCTATTTATTTTATATTATCTTATCAGTTTACCCTTTTGTTTAATAGTTCTTATTTTGAAAATCTTGGCAATGACTTTGATATTTAAGCTACGAGTTTCTTATTTAAATCATTTTAAATCATGTAAAGAGTTAAAGCTTAGTACGTATAGTATATTATAACTACTATTTTGAATTTTTTTGAGTTTTTTTTTATAAAAAACCTTTCAATGTAATAATGCACATAATTATTAAAGTACTTTACTTAATAATAATATATTCACGGCAGTTTTGTTTTGTTGATTTCTCATAAAATCACTTCTGTTTTTGTTTTGTGTTGCATGAGTTTGTAAATGGTTTCGCACTTTCACTTTAACTTTCTCTCTTATGCATTTCTTTTCGTTCTTTCGTTCATTATCATTTTAAAAGTAAAATAATCAACTCGACAAATATACTAATAATAATAATTATAATAATATCGTAATATGAAACTCAAGACTATTCTGACTAAAATATATAAGTAAGTAAATATTGTTTCCCTTTTCCTTCTTCAAATAATCTATACAGTAATATATACACATGTGTATATCTATATGACATACATCACATGTCAATCTCAACCTGACCTTTTTTCATCAGTACAATCTAAATTCATATCTAGATAAAAAAAACTACATAGGTACTACAAAATTATATAGCTGCATATTTTTTCATATATTATTATATTCTCTCTCTATATATTGAATGTTTTATATATTTTATACTACAACTAAATGAAAAATTAATAAAAATGTATAATCTTTTTGAATTATACACATTTCTATAAGCCACTACGACATTTAACAAGAAAACAAGGAATCTTGTGTTAAAATATTTGTGTACAATATACAATATAGATATATTATATAGGCATCTACTCACAAAAAATAATCTATCTACATAATATAGAATATGGGACATTTCATTTATATTTTATTTATGTACATAAGTCAGAAATTTTGACCACAATAACAACAACAAGAAACGTATGGTCTGTGTGTGTATGTGTGTATCGTTGGGAAAATTATTTGAGCTCACAACTTAAGGTTGAACTACATTATTATTCTACACAACTATTTGGTGTATCTAATTTGTGCAAATAATCTACTATGTACAAGAGACAACATTTGCGCCACTTAGTTATAAGTTATAAGTGTAATCGAAAGTGTTATGCATCACTACCAAAAAACCCACCTTTAAGCGTCACAGGAGAGAATCCCTTTTTTTTTGTACAAGAAAAGGGACATTATGTAAAATATCTACAATTTGTTTTTCTCCTAAGCATTACTCTTATTTTTCTTTTGGAGGCAGAGGTTATACACAGATCTGACAGATCATATACACACCATTTTGTAATATAGTTCTAATAGTATTATATAATTTATAATATACTACGCATATATTTAATATTTTACATAAACAATTTATAATGGATAACACATTAGTTCTTACTTGTAGTAAAAAAAGGGTAGAGTTTCGTCGTATCTGTTTTCAGTGGCTTGCACAGGTCGTCAATTTTTCAATTTCAATCCAATACTTTTACAAAATTAAATTTTATTATTATTTAACTTTCTTATGGTTGAAGAGAACTTCTTTTTTTTCACTTTCTCGGAATCCTTTTCCGTTTTTCAGCAACAAGAAAACTCCTCTAATGTTTTAAACTTGTAAAAGACAATTTAAGTAAAGTTTTCTTTAGTTTTGTTTCAATATTTTTTATGAATTATTATAACAATATTATATATATAATCAATTATTTTGTAGTAATTACTACTCAAGTTATTTTTTTTAAAATTCCTCCACCTACTTGACAGTAAAACAGGAATCGCTAGTAATATACATAGCTTTTAATTTTAACAGTTTATTTTTTCACTATATTATATTATTATTACTATAATATACAAATATATAGAGAATCCTATTTCACTTAATGTTTTTGAAAATCACGACTATTCTTTATTTTCGATTGTATTGACACACGCTGGTTTTATATATTCACGAGCTTTTTTTTTCTTTGTTATTTTTTTTCGACTCAATTTCACTCGGACCGAAACTGGACGCATTTTCATACGTATATTTACAGTTTTTTTAGGCATAGGCAAGTGTTGATTGAAGTTGCACCACATTGATTCATTCATTGCGTAATATAACAATCAATATATATTATATATATTTTTATTTATATATTATGTAATGTATCATATTATTATAGAATAGTATTGGAAGAAGAGTCAGTCAATATTACGAAAATGTGTTCTCACGACGCTGAAATCGTTTTTTTTCTTTTATTTTTTCTTTTTCTTCTCTTCTTGACTCAAAATTTCTATAGTCTCTTGAAGATAGATGTCTGAGCGTGATGAAATTTCAAGATTTCCGTTTCCGAAATCTGTTTGATTTCATTAAATAATATTTTATATTGAATTGGAATCAGTCACTTTCTAACTTGTGATTAGTAATAATAATAATAACAATAATAATCATAGAGATGACATTTTGACGATCTTGATGGCAATGAGGGAGATAAGAAAATATGGTTTATAAGCACTAGAGGTATTCACGGACTAAGATGTTTCGAAGAAAAAACATAATGATTTTTTTTTGGTGTTTGGGGCTTTTTTAGTTTTATATAATATTTTTCTTATATAATATAATATATTCAGTGTAAAAATGGCTGTCTTTCTTGTAATAACACCACATAAGTAAACTTTAGTGAAACAAAAAAAAACGTATTATTTTGATTGTGGAGGAGACGTTTCGTGTTCACGGGCTCTCTGTTCTAGTTCGGCCTTGAAAATTTCAATATCTTGTTGACTACAAATAAAAAAATACAGAGGAAAGATTATAAAAAAACATTGCATATGAATGAAAAGTTATTTTCGATAATATATAATATCCATGAATACAATATGCCAATGTTCAATATTATTCTCAGGTTATAAAAGGTGGAGATATGTATATATCTTTGTTACCTTATTGACATAAAGAGAATTCCATTAATTAGATTGAGCATATCCAAGACAGATCCCATACTAGGAGGACTGATTTGAATAGGAGGTAATCCTTTACCATGCGCCATATCATTTATCTATACAACAAACAAAAAACAAATTATTATAACTCAGTACGATATAATATAGACAAACCTTTATGCATGTCTCTTCTTAATACTCTAAAATACACAATAATAAACATACTTTTCTTTGTAAAACAACAGCTTGTTGGGTTAAATGTGCTAAACAATCTGAAGCCTCTTGTGTTTTCTCATGTTTCTCTCCCAATTGTTCTTTGTAAATGGAATAAGTTTCCCTCTCATTCATAAGTGCTGATCGGAAGTCACCTATTCAAAGAAAAAAAAGAAGTATGTCAATATCAATAAATAATAAAATAGTAATCACAACACTTGGTGATACTTTTAATTGCAATTTTTAATCAACTAAAACTCATAATAATCATGATGCATTTATTGTAAATTGTAAATTTGATTCCATTGTATACCTATACAACTTTGTGTTCTTGCAACCAGATGATGTCCTACGGCAGTTTTTAATGAGCGAGCACCAAAGTACTTTTTACTTAAATCGAGAGCCTTTTCAAGGAACTTGAGAGAAAGTTCATATTCTCCAACGGCATGTAAAATCAGTCCAATATTACTATCCAACAATGCGACGTGCGGATGATTCTCACCACAAACCAGTAAACTCAAATAACGTGCTCTATAAAAATTTTCAGAATTGTTGTTTGTTGTTAAAATCACATTTCATGTTTCATATATCATATATACCATCAATCATAAATCATAAGTCACTATTCATAATAAGTATTATTAATTCTTTTGTAGTCATCACATTGTCATAATTTTCATACCTGTATAAAAGTTTAAGGGCGGTAGTAACTTGATTATTTGCAAAACAATAAAGTGAAAGATGGGTATATTCGAGAATAGTTGTAGGGTGATCCACTCCCAGAAGTCGTTCCGCCATGAAAAGCGCTTTTTGTTGGTATGCCAAAGCATCTGCATGCTCACCCATAACATAGTTTAAACGTGCCAATGAACGTAAACATAGGGCAATATCCGCGTGCCTACAAGACATAATATTAACATTTACATTGTAAATTTAGAATACAATGTATGAGGAGGAGGGGAATTAGACAATTTTCCAACTCTCTCTCTCTCATTCTACCCGTCTATAATATGTACATACATCATACATGTATACCTACATATACACTTGTATATAAAAACCGAGAAAGAATGAATGTATTTTTAGAATTTAGTCTCTTTCCATTCCGACATCTTTTTACAAGAAACTTTTGAATGGCATTGTCATAATACATGTTGTAACTTAAACACATGTGCATACTTAACAAATAAAATAAAAAAAGTAAAAGTAAAATGTCAATTCTTTTGACTTCAAAAATTTCAAATACCTTTAAAACTTAAAATGTATTCATATTTTAGCATTTTTGATTTCCCCTCCACTCTTTTTTTCTTTTTTTGTGTATGTATGAGACATTGAGGTATTTAATAAGATTTAAATAATAAATAATAATAATGAAAAGGATTTTATAGAATTATGTAAAAGTATTCTTACATGGCTCCATAAACGTTATTTAAGAGATTGAGAGACTCGCTCAACAGCTCATAACCTTCGCGGAAAAATCCTGCAGACATCTTACTTTGGGCCGTTCCCAAAAATGAATATGCATCTGTAGCCTAAAGATAAACACAATACATAATGTTATACATACATAAATACATATATAATATATACACAAAACAGACAGCAGGCAGCATATCATCTTCAAACAAATCATTTTGACATGTGAAAGATTTTTCTTATTATTCTATACACTATAATAAATACAGACTATATACACTAATGTTCTGGTTATTTTTTTGTAGCTTTATACTTACTTTAGGGTCGATATGCTTGACGATTGGAAAGACGTTAAGTATATCTTCCTGGCTGAAAGTATTTCCACTTAACTTCCCAGCTCCTCCCTTAAATTGGTATTCCCTGAGAAGAATTTGAATTCCGGTTTTAAGACAGAAGGACCGTAAAAGTGACATCTTTTGTATACCATAGGTGGACAAAACTGTTTCCAAAGAGTCTTTTATTTTTGAAGGGAAATTAAAACCATAGTAAACTTGAATATCTCCACGAATTTGATCCCATAATGAATTTGGTGTTAATGCTGTCCATTCAATGCCATTTGGACTACCATTACTTCCATTCTGTTTTCCACGTTGTTGTGGTTTACTCTTGTTTCGAGCACGACTTTGTTTTGATGGGGTCAGCTGAATAGAAAATATACAAAAGAAAATTAAATAGATAAATAAGATGGATTTGATGCTATTTCTGTTTTTAACCATTTCTTTTTTAAAAAAATTAAAATACCTCATCAATGACGACTGGAGGCACAACTGGTTGACCACACATTAAAAAGCAGTTCAAAAAATGACTGATAGCTAGGCTTTGATTCATTACATCCACACTCTGAAAAAAACAAAACAACAACAGAAGATTATTATTCTATTCATAAATACAAAAAAACATAATAATAACGACTTTTGTATATTAAACCAAAGTATCACTGAAAAAAATAAATAACAAATAACATACTTGAATATATGGGTTAAAGATGTGTTTTGCACTTCTACAAAGGATTTCCATGATGGCAATTGTGGTCATAAAATGAGGAAGGTTTTGTACACTCTGAGAAGAAGGAGTAGAAGAGGGAGTAGTTCCATTTTGATTACTACCATTACTAGTATTTGTATTTCCATTAGTAGTAGGTGTTGTTGTGTTAGGAACAACGACGATTTTATTGGCATTTTCTTTGACAAGCCGTTCTCTCTCCAAAAGAAGTTGAACTACACGTCCTAGATATCTAATATTAATTCCTCTGACGTGCATTGCTGATGACAATGTTTGTCCATCCATGATGAGAGCATTTGGGCCGAAAAATGTGGAACCACTGTCCAGTGCACATGCACTATAAATGCATACAATAAAAAAATTGACCCAATGCCCATAAAAAACGTGTTTATTTTCATACATCATACATTAATATAATGAATGTAGATACAGAAAGAAGATAACAAGATGAAAATTATAAACATGAATAGACAACCAAAACAAAATAAGAAAAAAAGTGTTTTACAATTTTTACCTGTTTGCAGTAATATCTCTGACAAAAGTTGGAATTTGGAATAAGAGTAAAAATTCACAAGCTTCTTTATTGAGGCGAGTCTGAAGTTCAAGTGATGGGTACTTTTTAGGTTTGACAGCTGTTGTTGTATTGGTAGTAGTAGTGGTAGAGTCTTTGGTTTCGGTGGTATCTCTTTTGGTTTCCTTATCATCTGTTTCCTTTTCTTCAGTTTCTTTGGTTTGTTTTTCAGTGGGAGGTTCAGTATGACGAACACTTGAAGAGAAAATGTCAGGATTAAAACGAATATCAAATTCTGTCTCTGAGAGGGAACAGACGGCAGTAGCAGCTTGACGAATGGCTTTCACCGTCGTCGATTCCTCATTACCATCATTTGAATTTGAGCTTGTAATACTTTCAACTATTTTCTTAGCAGAGTCCACATCTTTTGTAGAGGCATCATCATCTACATCTTCTCCAGTAACTTTTAACTTTGGAGTAGCTTCTTCATTAATTTTTTCACTTTCACTAGTAGATTCCTTTTTACTCTCAGTAGAATCTTTTGTGGCAGTTGTTGTAGTAGTAGTAGTAGTTGTTGTAGTAGTATTTTCACTAGTACCATTCTCCAAGGCAGCAGGAGAAGCTTCTCTTGTCAATTGTTTTTTAAGACCAAATTGTTGAAGATGATAAGCTGCCAATTTGATAAAAGTCATATAACGAGCTTCAGCAAAAGCAGAGACGAGTTCTTGTCTTAAACAAGCCAATTTATGTGGATGTTCTAATGGATATCCCATTTCTTTTATATCCTCACTCAATTCCACTTCAGTAACTGTAAATTAAGAGTCAATAGGAAAACAGTTATACAAAATGTATTTTATTTTATTTTAATTTAAAATAATAACTCTTTACTATTTCAAAGTTCAAACACATGATATAAATTTTATACATATATATTACAAATTTCGAGGAAATAAAAGTCTTACGTTGTAGAAAGTTGACATCTGGAGGGAAAGTTCGTAGAAGATCCAAAACATAATGTCTACCATCATTTCCAACAATTCCCTTGCATTCAACAGAGGAGCAAAGCTCTACAACTTCATCTTTATCATTTAAAACGTAGTGAGGAAGAACTTTGAGTCGTGGAGCAGCTTTCTTTAAGAGTTCTAAATATTTGTCACTAGTGACTACAGTTTTTCCAAAGTCAATGGACCCATACACAACAGACTGATCTTGTTCTCGTTCCAAAATTCCTAATAACATAAAAGTAAAAAGTTGTTGGTATTTAGTGTTTAATTTTTTCAAATCTCTTACATTTTATACATGTAAAAGATTTTATGTAAATAGTAAATAAACATTATAAATTTACCTGGAATAATGGACTGTGCAGTCACTCGATAGCCTCTATAATCAATCACTACTGTTCCAAGAGTATAAAGACCTTCTAAATCAATAGCACTGTAAGCAGCTACTCCTTGTAAATCATTTCTGGGAGCTACATGAGCCGCTGCATCACCACCTAATTCTTTGTAGTGATCTCGAACGTCAAAACCAAGTGAGAAAAATATATTTGACCATATAAACATTTGCATTTTATGACTCTCGCCAGGATTAATGGCCATAATGTTTCCATCAATCACAGCAACTGCTCCGCGTGAGGCTGCTGATACAAAATCCGAGTGAACCTAGTGTATCAAAAAATATGTACAAAATTTAAAAAAAAAAAATTATTAAACACAAAACAAGAAATTGCAAAATGTTTAAAATAGAAAAAGACACAGCTTGGTAAAATGATAGTACTGTTTCATACCTTAAAAATAGCCCTTTCTCTAAGTAGTCGTTCTGGAAGGGAAGCTCTCGGTAATTCCCGTGTACTTTGGAGTTCTTCATTCCAGTCTCTAGTCTGTCCTGGAATATGTTCTTCATATCCAAGCTATATATAATGTAAAAAGAAGTAAAGGTAATGAGTTAAAAATATACAAAAAAAAGTCCAATCTGTAGTTTTTGGAGTTTATAAACTCATAAAATAAACAATCATTATGGATTATAAATTTTCATTCATACTTTTGATGAAAATGCTTCTTCGGCTCTAATGGCATCCAAATTATGCTGCATAGAAGGTGAAACCCAGGAATACGTTTGATACGGTGTGGCAACTCGTTCAAATGGATGTCGACTCATACGACGTTTTTGTAATTGAATAAAATTTTTACCTGTTTTTTATAAGAAAAAAAACGGAAAAAAATGTAAGTACATGAATATGACGAGTCTCAAATATATATTGGGTTATTTATTCACTAAAAAAAAAAGGTATGGGAAGTGAGGAAATTTGTAAAAAACAAAATATGACATCAAGAAATTAAATGTTGTTCATTGCATTGTATTACTCACGGAAAGTGGGGCTGATTTGGTTAAGTAGTTCGATTAATGAATGGCTCAAAAAGTTATTTGGGGTTGCAGGAAGAGGATCAAAACAATCCATAGTCCTATAAAAGTTGTTTACACACACATTATACACATGTATATATATAATATATGTACCATACATCAGTAAGGAAATGTATTTCTATTCATGTATGGAATATTGAATTCATTATCAAATATCAAATGAATGAAAAAATGTTTCATGCTAAAAGCTAAAAGTTGTAACCATAATAATATCATATTATCCAGAAGTAAATGTATCATTTTAAAGAAAGTATTATCATAGTATTGAAATAGGTTTCAAATTTTCTTACGATCGGTTCAAATAAAAGCCTCTTGGAGATGCTGTGACGTTACAAACTTTATCTTCTAATGTAACAACTAGTAAGTACATTAAATCCCCGTGTAATTTCCGATGGCCAGGAGGTGGATTCCATCCTGACGCTGCGAGGACCTGTACAAATAAATAAATTTACATGTACATTATTACATAGCATTTTTTATTATACATGATATATATGACAGGGGGAAAGTATTATACTTACTACTTATTGTATATCTATAGTCATACGGTTCTCGAGAGGGGGAGAACTCATACTATTACTCGTCTACTTTTGGAATATAATTTTCATGAATTAACACCTAAGATGTTAAGTCGATCACAACCAGATACAGAATAGAGAATGCAGGTTTACTTACAATGGACAATGGATAGCATAATAATAATTGTACAAAATGTACAAAACTTTTTATGACTAACTTTCACGCTACACATGAAATATTTCCCCCCTTTTTCTATGTACATCATACATTGCATTACTTCATAATATGAATAGAGAGAATATAGAGTGGAAGATCATATTATAAGAAGCACGTCAAAGTAAACATATGCTTATTTTATAGTTATTCTATGTATTTATGCATTTAAATACCTTAAGGCAGCCAATAGGTTTCTGGTCCTTGTTCAGTGGATGTAGAGGGTTTAACAAAAGTGAATTGGCAGTGGAAACAAAATTTCCGGGCATGATGTACTCTGGCGGAGTACAGTCAACCATTCGTTTATTTTTCCCAGATTCTCCACCACTCACAGCATTGAGAAAGGACAATGAAGCACAATCAGTTCCAGCATATGCATCAGCCCAGTCAGATGGTTTCAAGAGATCTCTAACATGTTTCACATGAATTCGAGCCTCTCGACAGGTGTACGGTTCTTCTACAACCTAAAATAATAAACACATTCAACAATCAAAAAATCAACATCTATGTACATATTACATATACACACAGATTATAGATTTTTGTACATCAAAAATCCACATTCATCGTCGTTCTTTTCATTTTTTTTTTGAATACCTGTCATGCTATAATATTATGTTATACTTTTTGCTTACTTTGATAACGGAGCCATCCTTTAGGCCGGGAATAGATTTCAATTCAGCAAAATTATCCAGAGTTGTACCATCCAATTGTAATGAGAAACATGTTCTGTGACATGTGTCCTCCCTTTCCATCAATAGTTGATGTAATTCTTGCACAATCTCACTACTTGAAACCTATTAGGAATAAGAAAAACGAGCATGAATATATTATTATCATGTCTATGAGTAACAAAGGTATTATAATAGACAATCAGAGTTGAAAAAAAAAACCGACTGTTTTCATTTTTTCGGTTATTCCTATTTGCTATTTGCATAATATAAAATACGTAACATAATATGTACACAGATACACATATATATAAAACCGTCAAGGCTACAAATGACCATATTTCCCATTTTAGTTCAGTTAATATTTATGAATTTTGTAAAAAAAAATGCATACTGAAAAATTCCCTGCAATATTCCGATAGATATATTATGGGATGAAAAAGGGATTGTTTACTGTATTTATGATAAACGCAGTTTATTTTTTTGATTCCTGAACTTTGTATGAACTTTAAGAGACTTTTCAACTTTTTTAACTCTATTATGTCTTTTTGACCTATTCGATATTCTAATTCATGTTTATAGTTTAATGTTATGAATGACTTACAATTTGTGCATTAGTTGTTATTCAAATTTCCTATTGTAAACTTTTCAAATGTCTTTTACTGGTCATAGTTCATACTATTTTCTTTGTTGACACATCATTATCATTACCATGATTCGTAATACACATTATATTGAATTGAATTCAAAAAATAAAAAATAAAATAAACTTTTTTACGGTTGACTAAAGCAAAATGTATATCATACACATTGTCATTCATAATCCAATACAAAAGGAGCATTTCATGTTATACGGACATGAAAAATATACAGTTACTACTGTTTTTTTTACTGTTTTCTCTACATTCGACGTTCTGCCTATATACATAGTAGTATCTGTAAAAGCATCATAATAATCATAATAATGATTAGAGTCAAAAACGTGTTAGCTAATGTTTATGACTATTACCCATTTTAGATGCCGCTAAATATGAAATATTATACATTATACCATCTAGTATACATGTGACTTTATCTAATGTACACTGTAATAATAATATTATAAAAGAGTGTGTCTCGTCTTTTTCAGCACACGCATCGAGATCGAGTTGACCTTGGCCCTGTGAAATTCATGTTTGTATAATATAGACGAACAGTCATGTACAGTGTACAATGTACAATGTACATTGAACATACACTATACTATTTTATTATTATTATTATTATACTTAACATATCATGGAACCATCGGTCATTACGTCAGATTTGCAGTATTGAGTGTGGAGTATGCCGTTTATTTCCTATGTCCTATGTCGTACGCTTTGTGTGTGCATGTATATATTATGTTGTTTCCCCTTGTATCATGTATATATTACCTTTCAACTTTAAGACATTGCATGTTTCCAATACAAATCCTTTTAACATGTGAATAATACATAATATAACATCTCTCTCTACTCTCCACATGTCTCCATGTACTTTTCTCTCTTGTTCTTTTTTTTCTCTACTAAGTACTTCAATACTTCAATGTTCCAATAGTTCAAACCAGCTTCGTATCACATCATACATAATGTATACACTACACAGTCCATAATACTACTGACTACTGTGAAGATGAATCTTTTTGTCTTAAGCATTATATATTAGCTATAATGAGCCTACTAGAACTTTACATGCAAGATCTAAGTAGTAAGTAGCTTCTTATTAGTGCCAGCGTACAGTGTAGTTTAATAGTGTAGTAGGTATTCTTATTTTGTCTTGTGTCTCCTTTTCATATGTGTACATATTTTACAGTCTAGTTTTTCTGAAACAGCATGCACGTTCTCGTCCTCGTCATCCATTGTTTCTTATTCGACTATAGAGACTTGAGTGTTTCCCCCTTCTTATGTCTTACTTGTCTACTTTGGTATATTTGACCGTGTGCATAATATTATTTGAAGAAAATATATACAATATTATTATACAATATACAATATATACAATGGTTATTCCCTGTTCATGTTCTCCTGCTCATCAACTCGTTACATACTCACTATCAGCATTTTAGCATGTTTCTGAATGAAATTGTGATGGTTGGTGGGTAATTAAATCACAATAACTCATATAAGCAGTTATGGAGAACGGATTCTTTTTACAAAATAAAAAAAAAATCAAACAACTAGAAATTTTTTTTTTTACTCATCAAAGTAGGTCTCATTGAAAATTTATTTACTTTTCCTAACATCAACCATCAACCATGATACGAATTCTAAATAGTTACACTTTTGTACAGTTTACAATGAAGTAAACACAATCTCACGTACTCATGTAAAAGTAGTATAACGATTAGTAATTACACGAGTAAGATCTCTTTTTGTACATTATGAAGTAGTACAAACTGTGTACTGTACACAGTCTTACACATATATGTGTAGTGTATTGTGTACCGTACAAGTATATTATATTATTATCATAATAATTTTACAACCGTACAAAGGAGTCGATGAAAATAATTAAATGATGGAGAGTGCATACCTATATATATATAGAATGCGTATAACTATGTACAACGTAGAGTCAACTTAGTAGACTTACACATCTTAAAATGCTCGTGTTATAACTATTATAAATTATAAAGGATGCTGTTAATCGCAAACAATAGCTCACAAATATACCTCCCTACACGAAAGTACATGCTTGGATATGTTTACCTATTTGAACATTGTACATTTCATATTATTATGAGTATGAGCCTAGACGGCAAAATCGTCTTATCTTTGAAAGTACACTTTACTATCGTCACTCCATAAAAATCATAAAGAAATAAATACATTATATTATTACTCAATGTATACCTACCATTTCAATTTTGGATATTTTTTATACTATATAACTTTGAGAGTATGGTTAAAGTCTATAAATATACATATATATATATATATAAATCAAATCATATCAGATACAAGTTCTTTAATTTTGTAATTTAATTATGATATTACAAAGACATTTTAGACCAATTTGATTTTTCTCATGTACATATATGTTACGTATTGTATACTTGACGGGACTAACTAATATAATGATGATTAGTACTTTTACTATTTTGCGCTATCAATTATAAAGTACAAGTATACTTGAAGAGTAAATAAATTACGTATAAAAAGAAATGTACCTGGATTTCAAAGGGTTCTGCTCCAGGTGCAACAATTTTAATAGTTAATCCAGCGTCATGGACATAGAACACATCTTCATTCGTTTGTTCAGCCTTTCCATTTTCCTCATCTTCTTTAGTTGTACTCTCATCTTCAACATTATTCTCGGTTTCTTCTGTTTCATCATTTTTATTATTATTGGCACCATTGGTAACTTTAACTCCACTAGGATTCCGTTCCTCGGAGCTTCGATTGCTTCTTGATGTCATTTTGGAAGATTTTGATGCTTTTTTATTATTACTATCTTTTATTGGTTGTGAATTTTCTTTATCGCTCGTAGTTCCATTCTCTGTAGTACTATTTAAAGAAGAAGATCCATTCATATTGCCATTTATAGTATTATCACCAGAATCGGCAGTGCCATTTGTATTAGAGGATTCTCCAGAATGAGAAGGTTCCTTTAATGAAGATGATGATGGTTGTTGCTCGAGTACTTTTTTACTCGAGGCTTCTGTTGAACCTTCAGTCCCATCAGTTACTTTCATACTTTTTTTCTATCTTTGTTTAAAAGGTCAACTTATAATGATCTAGTTAATCTGGAAGAGTCTTGAATCCTAGATCCTTGTTGGAAAACAGGGTGACGAAAAAAAAGAAGATAACAAAGACTTTTGTTGACGACCACGATGACGACGATGATTTATTATTTTATATTATTATTTTGTTATTATTTGTCGATGTAGAGTATGTATAATATTATTATTATTAAAAGTAACTTGTAACTTTAAATATTTTTTGATAATGATGAATGATGAACTCACAGGTAGGCAATATTATTTCCTTATATTTTAAAATAACTATTTTACTTGACTTAGTAGTAGTAGTAATAGAAGCAGTAGTACTAGTATTATAGATCACGGAAGAAAAGCTGCTTCTAGAACAAAAAAAAAGGAAAAGCAAACATACAAAAACATATTAATTGAATCATCAAGAGTATAATATCCTTTTTTTTATATTTAAAATCTTACTTCTAAGTACATTTATGTTATATAATATTATATATATTTTGTATCTTATGCTTATGTTTTAAATTGCAATTTTTCATTTTTCAGCACTTGTATATATGTGGTTATATCCAGTACATATATCTAATGTATAATATCATATTATGGAATCAGTTTTCCTGATTCAGCTATTTTTTCTCTCTATATAACTATATAATATTATTATGTTCATGCTATTCCTCAACCCGTTACTTTTAGCTAGACTAAACATGGACATAATATAATATATCAGGATAAAAAAACTGATTATTTTACACACATATTACATACTGGATCAGAGATATATTTAATATTATTATACATAATACATATACTACTTATGATACATGTGCTTGAAAAAAAGGGATAAAATCCAGACTGATAAAACTTTGAACTTTTATACAAAGGCGTCCATTAAGTAATATACTGTATAATATATATTATAGATTGTGGCAATATCCGCACATTCTCTCCATAATATAATATTTTTTAAACATGCTTTTATAATAAGAATAGTAAATCAGGTTTTACATCAAATATAATAGCCTTAAAAAATAGTCTTGTTTACTCCACAATATAATAATATAATATTATTACTTAATGAATCAAAGTTTTTCTGGAATTTTCGATTTCAAAAAATAAAAACTTTTGTACATAGTCCAAGTAGTAGAATATATAATGTCTATAATGAATCAAATGAAATGAAAGTAATTAGTAGAAATCAAAACAATAAAATACAATAGTTATAAATCAAGAATAGTAAAATATTATGTATATACATAAGGAGATACCTACCACCACGTGAGAGAAATAAATCTATAGAGAAAATGTAACAATCACTTTCTCTCCTTTCCACACACACTCACACACATACAATAAACTACAAACACTACAGACTCTTCAAATAAATATAAAATACACGGAAAAATCAAAATAAATCAAAATTCAAGGTAAAGGTTAATTAAAGAGTTAAACTTGTAATTAAATAAACTGATAATTATATAATCACACCAGTCTGTCTTGTACCGGAAAGTTGTTTAAAGTTTCCCAATTTTTCTAGCATAGCTGATGCAATATTCACTTGCATGCTTTTTCTGTACAAAAATGAATGTCTCTCTGTGTGCAGTGTGTACTGTGTATTTACTCTGTACACTGTACACTTACTTTAATGTAAAAAATGCTTTAATACTATAAGTAATGTACTTCAATTTTGTCTACAGTATATATTCAATATTCAATACAACACAGTTAGAATTAGAGTACACGCCGGACTCAATCATAGTTAAAAAAGTATACAGGAAAAATGACAATACTAATGGATTAAAAAAAAAAACATGAAAAAATGATGTAGTAATTTCGATTTCCTAACTTTGTTCCTTCTTTTGTATCTTGTACTATTAACTATTAACTACTAACTAGTAAGTACGTATAATATGTTTATAAATGCATCACATATAACAGTTCTACTGATAATTTTAGATATTATATATTTAGTAATAATAAGGAACACTATATAAATTGGCTAAACTGATTTCTGATTACGTAAAAATAAATGGAAGAAAATTACTACGAGAACTACATAAATGTATATATATATATATGTACTAATAGATGTGGATAGATAGCTACACACGCACACAGACACATTTAAGTATAATATAAGTAAATATATAATGATACTATATTAAATAAACACTATACGTATAAATATATATACACATGTACACGAGTTTTTTCCTTACCAGTTTTTCCTCTACACAGTTTTTCAAAGGGTTATAATAATATATTATGTAGAAAGTGATTGAATATTCTTTTTCTAATATATGATTATTATTTATTATTATTATGTGATCACATTAAAAAGTGGACCAAGAGAAAGAAGAAGAAGACTGTATGAAAGGGAGGTCAGGACCGGTGAAAGGGGGAAATATATATCGAAATTTAACAATAATAATTATTAAATAAAAGTAGTAGTAGTACTTAGTAATAGTAGAAGTAGTAGTAGCAGTAGATAGTAGAGTAAATTTTGCCAGATCCATACACACAACACACACGAAGTCACGAGGTTCTTACTTTTATAATATTCTTGTATCCATCTATCTCCCTCTTGGTCTCTCCTGTATAATATTACACACTGGATGTATCATGTATCATATGTATATATGTAGAATGCTGTAGATGTAGTTTTTGTATCCATCGTCTCTCTTTTAGAATTTTGTGTTCACCTACTAGTTACTAGCACTACCTCCCCAAGAGTCTAAGACTAAACAGTATTATACGTTATACGTCAATGCATACATATTATACTGTAGTTAGTAGTACTACTAGCCAGTACACACATCAGAATTCAGCATACATCAGTTTGCTTAACATATTATACAGTTTTTTTTTTGTTGTTGTAGATTCCCCACACACTCACATACGGTTGAAAGATGTAGTATGAAATACATTATAATATTATGAATACTGTGCTGAAAGTCCATTTGATTCTCTCTAAAATATGCTCTAGTACCATGCAAAATGTACCTCGTATAATGTAAATCTACAAATTATAATGTATGATAGTTAATACGCACACAGTAAGAGTAGGTACATGCATGCATGTGTGTGTAAATATGTATACAGAGCAGACTATACAGACATGTATTATACAAATACATCCATAGTTATATGATGAAAAAAAAAAATCTAAATCTAAATAAATGCAAAAGAGAGTGTCTGCTTAGTTGCAGATGAAGAATAAGTATATAGATTATAGATGCAGGCAGAAGAAGGAAAAAAGTGCGAGCATTTGTAGTTTAAAATTTCTGTATACAATAATATATTATAGTTACTTAAGTACAGTAATAATATGTATATAAAATAGGTGATAGGTAGAATTTTGGTATACATATATATATGATACGACCTACTACTACTACTATACACAGTATTTCCTCATACGGAATATATAAATAGAGAATATCTGTATAATATGATATCAGTATGTGGCTCACTTATTTGTATGTATTGACGGCGCCGGGCATCTACCTTATCTTTTGTATATGGGTATAATAACTAATACTTGTATAATATTTTACCTATACGTATCAGTACTTTTCTGCTGGAAGGAAGGCGTTAACTTCTTAGACTTGGACAGAGTTACAGAGAGAGAATCCCTGGTCTCTATTTTTCACCCGTTCACTTTTCTTTTGTACTCTACTTCTACTTTTGTAGTTTTCCGAGTCAGTCGGCAGTCGGTACAAACAAGTAACCGGGGATTCTAAAAATTCAAGCGGTATACAAGTTATAACATTTCAGATGATTTCATCTATAGTCCAATACTACTCAAAATCCGAAATACTGAGTAATAAAGAATGTCTCATATACAAGAACATACAATGATACAATCAAAAAAATATTAGAGATTTTAACAAAATTTTCTCATTTATTTAAAAATCTGGAATTTGTGTGGAATATACTAATAATATATTATAAAAGTATCTCTGTGGTGTATAATAAAATAGAATATGAGCACATTTGATAGGTTTTTCCTATAACTATATACTTACTTAATATATTATAGTCATATTAAACTTGTTGACGATTAACCAAAATTCTTGAATTGATTTTTTAAATACTGTAAAATTTGATTAACACCATCTTTTCCAAAAGTTCCACTAATATATTCTAACTTTAAAACAGCATCAACTCCTTGTCGTAGAGCAAGTAGTTTAAAATGTAAACCAATTTCTTCTTCTTCTTCAATATTCTCTACAGATTGACCAATACTGGTTTTTTGACAAGTATTATTAATTCCATTATCAGTTTGTATTATTACAGTAGTTTGTTCTTCAGTATTGTTTTTCTTTTCATTAGGATTAGTACTTGAAATATTTTCTTCTCCCTCTAATCTTGAAATCTTTGAAACTGGATTGTCACCAAATGATGATGTTGATGAAGATGAAAAATTATCAGTCTTATTTGGCTCTTGTTGTTTTTCCATTCGACGTTTTCTTCTACTATGGCTCCAAGTATTTTTTTTAGCTTTGATATACATTATACTATTATTTTCAGGATTTTGTTCAACTTCCATCTCAAGATTTTTAAGTAAATTAATAATTTGTTGTAAAAATAGAGAAAATGAATGTATATTTGGAAGAATACATTCTACTTGATTTGATTTATGGCTAGATTTTTTTGTTTTACTACTACTATCAGTAGTTTTTAATGATGTTTTCAAATCTATTGATTTATTCCAAGACCAAGCTAAACCCCAACGACTAATTTTCCCTTGATGAAAGATACAAGTAATGAAATTGGTACAATTATAATCTTGAAGACGTTTTGTTAATGGATCCAAATGTTTTTTTACTCCAATCATTGTTGTGTATATTCTGCAAAATAAATTATAGAATAAACGATTAATTTTAACTATTACGAAACAAACTACAGTTTGTATTTCATATATATGCAATATTATACATAATGTACATATGATTGTGTGTCACTTACTTTACCAAGTTTGGATTTTTATAGGATTCTTGAATCATTTTATCTACAAAATTAACTTCACCACCCTGACAAATGATTTCTTGTGGGATTTGACTCTTTGAACTCCATGGGATTGATGGATAATTCACACTCATAAGCTCATCTTTTGTATCCGAAAAGAAAGGAGGATTACACATTGAAAAATCAAAGGAGTTATTGTTACTACTATCATTTTGATTCAGGATTCCCAAAAAATAAGATCCAGGAGTAATATGATGAACTATATTTACATAATCAAACAAAAAGTAAGATCATTGTATGTATATATATATACGCATTGTCATGAAATACAAGAATCAAGAATGTATGTAAATATTTGATGACACACAAAATTGTAAAACTTCTTACGTTTGACTCTCTCTTGAAGTTGATTTTGTTCCACATTTACAGTAGCAAATTCAATGGAATCTTTATTTATATCTGTTCCATGCATAGACCATTTATTTTTTTGTGCTCCTAAAATTGCATAAATTGCACATGGACCAGTACCTATTATTTATTGAAGTACATACAAAAAAATGTCATACACAAAAGTTAATAAATATCATTTAAACAATACATTTTCTTGAACATAATTTTAATTTGACCACAAATTCA
>JABASP010000494.1:0-51259 GCA_019776565.1 Sminthurinus signatus
CATATATTATATACAAACATACTCCATACAACATGCTTCTAATATTCATAAACAATCCAAATTTTCATAGCAAGTTGAAGTCTTAAAGTCAATATTCTTTGTTCTTTGTACTTTCACTTCTATGTAGTTTACTTCGGCCATTCCACATTTCTCATTTCTTGTAAAAGCTATTACAAGTGTGTCTTTAATGTCAAATGTTTATCATCCCCTAAAAACTCTTGATGGTACATAATATATCATGCATATTATGCTCAAAGTTATTAATAATATTATAAAAGTATATACAAAATCAATTTGGAAAGAGAAAGACTCGAAACTATCAAAAACTGAAGACAGCCTAGGCCTAGGATTTGTGTATTCGTATTTGTATTTAACATTTAAATAAAAGTTTACTCAGAGGACTAACTTTCTCTATCCAACAAATAAAACTCAAATGAGCATTTCATCTCAATGAACTTTGCCATTTCCCCCTTGACTGCAGAACACAGGATGATGTTTATCATAAGCTTTGAGCACAGTTGGAAGTTGGAAGAGAACGGCTGATTAATGTAATATACTAAAAAGAATATGATGGTGATAGATACATCATCCGTTTGTGCAAATTTCCTGAGAGAGTTGCTCTGCATATATGTATCCATACACATACAGAATGCAGATATTTAGAAATCTAGAAACTAGAAATGCATTTTGTTTGTATTATATTATGTTATTTACAGACAAAGACAGACGGGCGGATAAAGTGTGATTCCAGATTCTACATTGCTAAATTGTATCCTAGACTCTAGACTAGTCTCTTAATTCAGAAACCAATCAGTATAATTCAATTGAGTGAAATTCAATTAGACAGAGAGTCTCAGAGAGACAGAGCAGTAAATTTGTCAGATTTTCTTACACATAAGAAAATGATTTGTCTATATTGTCTCTGTCCTTCCGCTGGAACATTTCATTCCCTGTGTAAAATAGAGAATAGAGGATAGTAAATAGAGTGACAAATTACACACTCGCGTAGATTGTAGACTGCAGCAAGATAGAAAGAGACAGGAATCCTTTAATCTGTGTACATCATGAGTGTGTTTATTGAGAAAATGCAAATCTAGATTAGGATCTGGATTGAATTTGGATTCAGGTCAAAGTTTGTGAATAGTTTACTGATGTACAATACTATTGCAGCCAGTCCACATTCAAGTAGTATCTACACAACAAAAATGCAACCTTCACGTTTCACGTAAGTATATATACATGTATAAATGTGTGCACTTGAAACTTGAATTAAAATAGAGATACCCGATTTCTTTCTTGGAATTTGTAGTAAATAGTAAATAGTAAGCCTCAACATAATATTATGTCTCCTTTCTTTGTAGGCTCTAGAATCTAGAATCTGGACTCTGGACTTTGGGCACGGGATTGAAAGTTGATTAAATTTCTACGATAAAATCCGGAAATGATTCCGGTTTGTAAATACTAAATAAAGATAGACTAACATGATCTACGACAACCTAGTATCTAGTATTGTACATTGTATTCCTCGTATTATCAGGGAACAGGGAAACAGGCGTATGAGATTGGGAACTAAGAACTAGGCAAATAAAAAAGGGGACGGGTACAAAAGAACGAAGACCTTAGACAAATTACAGTTTTCTTTCAGGTTGAGATTATTTGCTTGTTTTATTGTTCCATTCTTTGCTTTGCTTTGCTTTTCCTTTCTTTTCATCTTATCTCATCTGAGTTCATACAGTTCACAGTTCTCCTAAGCTGAATTAAATTAAGCCCTGGCACTTATTCTCCCTGTCAGCGACGAATGGATAATGGATAATGGATAATGTATAGTCTATCAGCTTAGGACTTAGGTATACATTTTTTTTGTACAACTCGCAAGCAGACACACTTTTTGTAAACCCTCCTTGTGAAAACATTCAAGGTAGAAAAAATACAACAAAGGATTGGGAATCTTTACATCTTTAGTCCCTTCATTCAACAATAACCTAATTCTAATAATCTTTGAATGAAACCGTGTAGCAAGGTTTATTATATTCCTTTTTTCATTGTAGATTGTACTGCAAAGTACAATGTATAATGCAATGGATTGGAAGAATTGGGGACATTTTTTTAACGGGCTGCGTGTTACAAAAAACAATAATATAGTTATGAACATCAGTCTAATATTTGTATTTGATCAAAAGTCGAGATGGACTGTTCATTGTTCATACATATTGCTGTAATATCCTGACAACGTTTATAAAATTAATTGACGATGAAATGAGAAAAATGAGAAAGGAACTTCATTTTGGTACGCGTGAGTTGGAGTTGGAGAATCACTTGCACACAAGACGGTGCAGTATAAGGTATTCTGTACATGTTTAGAAAAAGGTACCAATATTAACGACAGCCTGTTCAATATCATATAGTCGCCTGATAGCATTTTTTTTAGTTTACTCAATTTCCTTTGCAATTTAGCCTTGGACACGAGACACGAGACACAAGTCAGGTATGTCACCGTTCAAATTAGAAATTCGTAATAAATGATTATGATCATGCTCATCGGAAATGATATCCAGTGGCTTACACTTTAGAGTTAACCATGGGTAAGATTGATTATACTAAATAGTAAATAAATAAATACACTGCCACCGTCTTGAGTACAAATGTCTTCTTCTATAATATCTTATCCCCTTTGTTTGTGTTTCTTTCTGTGATGGAGCAAAGAAGTCCAAGTTGAATCTTGAATGGACTAATTATCAAATTCAGCTCTTTAGCATTGAGAATCGCTACATTTCCTATTCCTTTCTTTTCTCTTCATTTGCTCCTTTATCTATTATTTATTCACTCATTAATTCCACCCAATCAATTTCTTCTTCCGTAATCGAAAAAAAGAAAAAGGAACATGAAAAGGAAAATTCCGAAGGGAATTCATACAAATTCTATAAATTAAGTATAATATTTTACAGGAGACGGGTGTACAGTATACAGTGTACAAAGTACATGGTAAAAAGAAGTATAGAAAGTAGAAAGAAAGCCATATTCTGTGCGCACACATGCCCAATGTACATGTATAATAATTTTGATGAGGAGACATCGATAACAGATCAGACTTTTCTGTCCATACATATTGGACACGCAAGTAACGACCAGAGTTTGATCGGTAACATAATATAATATCTGATCTTCATCTTCAATCAATATCTGTACACATATATATAATCTTTTGGCGCTTGGTGTACCTTTGCTCTGCTCTATTTCTAGATTCAAGACTTGGACTCAATTTTGTTCTAATAGACTCGACTGGTAGGAATTCTGAAATACCATTTCATCTCTCATCTCATCTGAACTGCAACCTTATTAAATATCAAGCCGGTCACGCAATATAGAAACGGTGAAATGTCAGACATGTCGGCCATTTTTTTCTCTACTTAAATAGCTTTATGAATCCAAGGATTCTTTGTCATTGACCTCTGACTGTACTACGCCATGTACAAAACCACATACATGTGGTAGCCTAAGATAAAAAGAAACCGATGCTCATCTTGAGACTAGATACTATTGTACATATTATATTGTATAGATCACCCCACCAGGATAATGAAAAGACGCTCTTTGTTTCGTGACAGTTGATTAGGGACGATTTCCCTCTTGTGACTGACTTTTTGTTCTGAGAGGACTTGATGTGCTTCATGTGGCGTGGGACTGAGTTGTGAGTGGGAACAACAACCTGTATTGAGTATTGAGTTTTGAGTATGGAAGTTGGAGTGCGTCAGTTCAAATACGAAATACAAAGGCCCAATATTGTGTCAATACAATATACAATATACCATAGTCACTGAACTGCACTGTACGTCCGTATAATAAACCTTAAGTACGAACTGTGATGCACGATTAGTACTCGAGCTCCTGGAGGCGAGTGTAGTTTATCAATACTTTCTTTAGATGTGTTATGTGTTCAAAAGCTTTTTGAGTAGAGAGTAAAGCCTCAAGTACCTTTGGTCTTGAGTCTAGAGCCTAGAATTTAGTTTACTAAATAGAAAGTTGCATAATGAAATACAAATGTAAATGCACGGCAGAAAAGAATTGAAGGACCAGAATTTCTAACTGAAACCATTTTTTTGTTCGTTAAGTATCTTTTGTCATTTATCATTTATCTTACTCTTAACTCTTGACTCGAAAAACGTGAAAGTAATTGAATGGAGTTTGAAATTCGGAGTGTCAAGTGGCAGAGACAAAATACGGTCATACTCGTAAATGAAGATTACATAGACCAAAAATCAAAAAGATCGTATTTGAAAAAAACCCCAGATTTACAATGACAATACGTTGGCTAAGATTACGATTACGTAGTTTGTTAAGTATTTCTTCTTGTGAAAAATATATGGCTTAATGTATCTGCCTCTTGTATACTATAGTATTATATATTGTATATTGTTTATGCTCTCTGCCTTGATTCAATCGGATCTAAAGTCTAAAGTATGAGACTGAAAAGGATGCGATATTGGAGGGGAAGAGGGAAATAAAGGAGAGTGTCCAACTGACAGAGAATCTAGAATCTAGAACCCAGAATCCATAATCCAGAAGTTAAAGGGAAAGGCACAAGAGGAAGAGAAAGTTGAGGCATATTTACAATGTAGTATTGTAAGAGGTTATTATTATTATCATCATTATTACAGTTGGAATAAAAATGCTCATACTTTGTTTCCTCTGTATCCTTCCACAAGACAGAGAGAGAGAGAACGTGAAAGAGAAAGGGGCAAAGATAGAGAGAAATAACAAAGAGTGACAAGAGAAGTCTTTGAGTCACGAGTGCAATCACGTCTCTTGTTTCAACGGCCTCACTCAATCTGTTATATATCATGGTGCTTCAGCTTTATACTTGGTGAAAATCCGCAAATCTTGCTTCGCTGCTGTCACAATTCACAATTCCAATGTTATTACAGTTGGTTTCGCTCAAAATTCCCTACACAATGGATTAAACTCTTTCTCTAAAGTTTCTATTTGTAACCTTGCCCAAGTGTTTATTATACTACTTTACACAGCATTATGTATTATGTACAACTATAATAATATATATATAGTATGTATAATGTAAACTGTGTACTTAGTACTTAGTCTTTTGTATTACTCCTTACTTCTTTGACATTTACAACCTACAATACATATAAATACATACAGTACATTCTTGAGCTTTCTTCTGTAACAATTTTCATGTGAAAGAGCCAACAGCAAACCAAGTGTAGCAAAAGAATACGAGTCTACAATTTATTATGTGATCCAAGATCGTGTATGTAGCTTTGTGGATAAAGTATAAGTATGAAATACTGGATAATATTTTTTGTGCAAAATTGAAATAAAACACCATAAATTACTTATGTAAGTTTAAGCTCTCATCCAAAACATTTCTCGGGCCTGTTCAACAAATACGCACAAGTTATAAATGTATACATATACGTGACGGTATTATTCGTATAAATCAAAGTATCATAAATGCATGAAAAAATGAGAAAACGTGTTTGTTTTTATTTTTTTTAAATTTGCATCACTCTAGTATTTAGTATTTATCTACTAAAACAAACACTACTCAATTTTTCAAGAGATGTAAACCAAGAAATGAGGTATTGTATTTTTGTTTTTCTTTTGTTCCGAGTCATTTCAAAAGTTAAGTATTTTACAAAGTTGCCATGAAAAATGTAAAATGGCATGAAAAGTACAAAAAATGTCAAATGAATATACTGAATACTGACAAAATGTAAAAGGAAAAGGTGGACTCATCGTTGTATAGGAGATATGCTAAATTTTGCCAGACTCCAACAGGCATATTCATAATTCATAGTTCATGAATCACGACGAATTACACGTGCACTCGAAATTTGATTGTTGTTTTAAATACATCAAGTATGTGTGCATATCGGATTGTTTGTATTTTGCTTTTACTGCAAAACGTACAAGCAATTACATATTTGAATTAATTAGTAAACATAATATGCATGCTCAAAAAAACTATACTTTCTAATCACTTGAACCAACTTGAAAACATCTTTGAGTAAATCATTACTGTTGAATGAATTAGAAATAAACTATTTTTTGTAGCAAGTTTGTGGTTAACAAGTTTTATAGGAAGCAAAACGTGAAAATTTTCAGAATTTTAGAATTTGAAGTGCTCATTCAAAAAATGGTCGAGCCTTATGATTTATTGTATTAATAAAGTGATATCTAATCTAATTCATGGTATAAATTATGTATTAGTCTGAAAAAATAAGAAATTAGGGGGTAAGAGAAATTACCGGAAGAAGCGTAAAGGGCATTTGCAGAAAAGCTTCGGGATTTGTGACTGGCTTGAAGAGCAGAATTAGGATGGGCGGATGAAGCGGCAATCATGGACTGAACTCTCATCGCAGTAGCCTCATAGGAAATACCAAGGGGATGAGTAGGAGACGAAGACTGTGATGTCCCATCTTCACCATCATCATCATCATCATTACAAGTATAAGTAGAGACGGAGAAGCAAACGAACACAGAAAATAATCACACACTATTAACTATAATCGTATATACTTAGGCATACATATTATATGTTATTCACTGCATTCAAAATTAGACAAAAGTCAAAACCATACAAACAAAATGAATTAAATTGTAGAGTAAATAGAAAGGACTGCTTTTTTTTTACAGTTTATACTGTTTTTTATACCGTGCTATAGGGAAATTAGGTATATTAGATAGTATGTGTATTAATTCTTTTTACACATTCAGTGACTCTCTTTCGGTGCATATTTTTTCACCCAGTGATGTAAATTAAAAGGTTAAAGGTGACGAGTGCAAAGAATGTGACAAGATCTTTCCTGTCTGTGTAACTTGTGAGTTGTGCAAAGTACAAAGTAATTAAAAAGTATTCTACATTTATCAAATACTTACAAATACAGAATCCAACTTTTTCTACAGTAATAATAATAATATTAGTGAGAGTGAAAGCTTTTTAATTTCTTTAAATGAACTCCAAGCTTAAAACAGGAACAAAAGGTTAAATAGAGATCACAGTGCAATATATATAAAGATATAGTAAATTGAAATTTTAATTAATTTTCCTGTGTCTCTCTTTATACAGAGACAATTTTGTGACAAAAAGCCCGTAGTAAAAAAAGAAGCTCAATAATTATAGAAAAAAGTAATTGCAAAGAAACTGGTTAGTTCAGAATCGGAAAAGACTTCACTGACAAAAACATGCACCACCAAATCCAAGTTCATACAATTCAAGTTTCTAAAGCCCATTTCCAAACTATAATTTTACAGACTTGTGCTTAACGTACATATACAATATTATGTCTATTTTTGATAGGCTAAATTATATTCTAAAAGTTCAATTATGAAGGCATGGTCTCTGATCTTTGACGTATTATATGTTATCTTTGTAATACAAGTTTCTACCTTTTACAGTACAGTAATTGCTATATAATATGTGCAAGTTATAATAAGTAAAAACTAGCAAGAAAATCTAAAATCTAAAGGAATTTTAATAATAATATATTTTATATAAAATGTAAATTTCATTTCATTTCATTTGTTCGATTCCTTTGAAAATAATAAATAATACGTATACTAGGAATGAAATCCGAGCAGAGAACAGTGGATGCAAAATAAAATCCAATTTCATTCTAGATTGTCGAAAGGAACTATAAAATCCTACAACTATCAAAAACGGCTACCTGATCCTTATACCTTGTTCATTGTTCATCTAGCTCTGTTCAATGCAAACGTAACGATGAAAACTTAAATGACAAAAGTTGGTTAATGGAAGAAAGAAAAAGTCCTGCTGTTGCTATTTGCATATATACACATAATATACTGTACATTGTACGAAATTCGTACTAGGAATATATCGTAAATAGTAGTGCACATAAAGAATCTAAAAGTAAAAACATGTACAATGTACAATGTTCAGTGAGTAAAAGCAAAAAGGAAAGGATTTCCTTTATAATAAAATACGCCATAAAATAAGAAAATCAGTTAAGAAAATGAAATTGGTTGCATAATATACGTACGTTGTACATTTTCTACATAATATAACTACATGCTTCTGAAGCTGTAATAAGACAAAAGTATATATATACTTATATACACATGCATACGTATTATGTCTACATATATATGTAAAGCTATAAAATAAAGAAAAAAGTAAGTAAGTAGTGAAAAAGATTAATCAGAGTTCAAGATAAAAGACAAGAGAATGAGAGAAAGCAGCTGTTTGTTGTATGTGACCAATTTGAGACGTGTGTAGAGTGTAGACACAGAAAAAATTGTAGAACAAAATGGGAGTGTAGGAAAAATACACAGAACACACAAGATGTATGTAATGTGTATATGTGTGTAATGTATATTGTACTTGGCGTTGTTAGTTGTTCTTGATGTTGTAGTTATACAAGTTTCTTATTTGTAGATTGTGTATGTGGAACCACATAATATATTTTTTTCGGAGAAAAGAGGTCAACTGACAACAGGGTGGATGAGGAGAAAAAAGAAAATTAATTGATAGTTGATAAAGAACAAAAGCAAAAAAGCCGGTCCAGTTCGGTTTGCCCTGGTTACTGGTTTCAGTTAGTACGCTAGTTTCACTTACCCATTGGCGTTCGGAAGGAAGCGGATCTTCTCCTCCGTGAATGTGGCTGAGGCTCGAGAGTAGGCATGCCTGACAATAAAATAAAGTAAATAAAGTAAAATAAATGAGAATAGAAAGATGAAAAATAAGGTGGTCCAAGAAATTTCATCTGCTGGTTTTATTTATTTATTTATATTTATTTGATATAAAGCAGATGTTTTGATTATTGGCCATGTCCAATGTCCATGTCCAATGTCCATGTACCCATGATAAAATATTGATATTTTTTAAAGTCTCATACCTGTGGCACTTGTTGTGGTGGTCCAAGTACTTGTCGACATCCTCCGAAGGAGATTTGCAGATACTCCACCTTTTTTAGTCGGACCAGAGTTTCTCTGCATTATTAAAAGGGAGAAAAAATTGTATACTATACATTACGTTAGCCACACAAGATACATCTTTAGCTGTAGAGATACATGAGAGGATCGAAATTATTTAATACCACTAAGCACTCAACATATCAACTCTCAAGTCTCAAGTATTAACATATTTACATGCTTGTTGCTTGTTGCTCCTTCTTGGAAAAAAAACTTTTCCCAAGTTATAAAAAGGACTTTCACTTGGCCTCTTCTCTGTACATATGTACTTTTACTTGTACAATCTTTTCTTAATTCGGTTCAAGGACCCAATCCAATCTTCTTCCTTTTTTACTCTCAATATTATTTTACAAGTAATTACCTTCAGAAACTCGTCCCATCCACGTGTACGCTGGATACTGGATATCACATATGCAATCTTCATTCCTAATTTTTACGACATGGTATATGAAGAGAGCAAATAGTACAAATGCGCAGCTGGGAGAAGGGCTATTAAGGGAAAAGGGAGTTTCATCTTCTATTCGTATCTAGCATCTACTTGCTTTGAGCTTTGAGGGTCACGAACGAGGAACGAATCCTTTGACTGGCGTTCTTTCTTAGATAAATTAATCTCAGTACTCAATACGCAGTACGTGAACAATGAAAGGGAATGAAATGAATTGGATGTACATTGTACATTTACTTTTACACTTTGCCCTTTTCCTTTCATTAGATTTCTGTGTAATTAATCCTTGTAAGTTTTGTTTTGTTTGCAAAGTAGCTGTAATGTCCTCTTCATGACTGTTATACGGATCTTCACTATTGACTCTTGACTCTTAACTCTTGTTTCTAGAATAGTAACTTTTTTGAACCAAAAAGCTGAGAAGTGAGTAAAATTAAATTCTGTTTACTATTTACTTGTTCATGATCTTTGGCTAATAAATGTACAAATGTCCATGAAATAAAATAAAATAAAATAGTTTCAAAAACTAGTAAAAGATTAAATAATTATATCCTTATAAAATAATACAAATTGTATAAATAAAAAGTAAAAAAAGGTATTCTAGTTGTGTTCAACGTACAAAGTAAGTTGATTGACGATTCTCACTTTATCTCAAATTAACTTAATTAAATCTAATTCTAACAAAGTGAAACCAAAATCCAAATGTACACGTGTAATTACTACCAATTGAAAAATAACTTGAGGTATCAGATTTTTCACGACGAATTTCATTGAAATTCCTTTAAAATTCCAAGAAATTTCAAATTCTTTGATGTAATATTATGTACATAAACATTTCCACAAAACCACACAACGTGTGAAGAATACAGATAAACATAAAGGAGAAAAAAGGAAGGTGATAGTAAAAAACGTACCTTAGGCATGTTCCATATTTTTTCTCCTGTGTATGGAATTTCATCCATGTCGGACGTATACTCAGGATCCGTGGATAAAAGTATTGGGGCAGGTTTTGGTCGACTTGAATTCTGATAGTGAAGAGGTAAAGGAGGTGGAGTGAGAAGAGTAGCCAGAGCTCTGAGACCTATAAATAGAGGAATATGGTGAAAACTTAATGTATTAAATCCATTATACTTTCTCCTTCTTGTCGTAGCACATGCATACGAAATACAAAATACAAAGGACAACAGAACTTGAAAAATTTCAAGTAGCTACTTTATTTGGAACGGATAGAGGAATTAGGAAGTATGAAATATATGTTTTAACTTACCACAAACAATGTTTGGAGGTAGAACAGCGTGTTCCATAAGCATATCTGTGACGAGACCATGTGCTTCCAACAAAATTGCCGTATCAACACTCCCACTTGAACCCTAAACAACCAACAAAATACAATAAAAATCATTAAAGACGGCTTTTTTTGCATTGGTATTGAACTTTGAATATATCATAATATTTAATATGCTATTTCTTTCTAACATTTTTTCATTTCTACAGATATGAAAGTACATTAACACACATGTATAAATATGAATATGAATATATACGTATGAAGGCACTTCATCCTACTTCAGAACTATTGTATTACATTAGAAAATGCATGAACAGGAGCTGTAGATTCAAAAATAAGGAACACGATTTAAAATCATTATATTCTAGTATTAGATTAGATGTATGATCTAAAAGTATCTCTACTTTTATACTCTTGATTCTTAAGTCCTCTCAAAGTCAACAGCCAACAACTTTGTATTATTATTATACAGAGTAGAGTTCTATTCATAAAAAAATGTAGGACTAAAAGACCCTTTTTGGAACATTTGGAAAATCCAAATTAAGATGTCAAATCAAATCCAAAATTACTTTTTTGTGGACAATTAGAGTACGATAAATACGGAAGAAAGAACTCTTTAATAGTTTTGCTTAAAGTTTTAACCCTGCACAGTAAAATATTGAATCACAATTACAGAATATATTTATTATACAACAAGTTAACGAGATATTCAAAACATGGGTTTCTAAGAAAAAAATATTATGTGCCAAATCAGAGCAGATCATGACCATCAAAAACATTTCAAATATTTTCAAGGACGAGAGATATAAAAAAAATTGTGGGAAAAAAGGAAGAGGTCATTTTATTTCTCTTCGCCTTGTAGTATATAGTACATAGTCTGGACTTTCACTGTATACTAAGTGTGCTGTGATATTTGATGATATTATGTCTTTAGATGGTATAGAAAATGAAAGTATCAAAGTACTCAGCTATATATATAGTGTATAAAATATACACTGTACATTTTAGATTGTAGATTGTAGATTGTACATTGTACATGTATGAAGTATAAGTTTGTGTACTTGTGTGTGGGCATTAGAGGACTTTTTTTGAAAAGACATAATACAAGATACAAGAAGATACCCAGCAACAGCTCAGCTTGCCATTCCTAGTTACATTTATTTGGGTTGAGTTGAGATGAGTTGAGTGAAGTGAAGTCTCCATGAAGAAGAAGAAAAAGCTATCAAAACTAGTATTTATTTGACGTGTTGAGCATACTGAGCTTTGAGCTTTGAACATTGAACATACAAGAAATCTAATGGCATCACTGAGTACTTTCTAGGGTAGTCCGGGGAAATGTAGCTTAAGTGGTGTCTATAGCTATATTCATACTTACTCGATACATTTTATATATTATATGTACATGTATAGATAGTAGATGGATTATAGATACAGATACAAGTGACATTATGTTACACTTTACAGTGTACGTAGTAAAGGAGACTACAAGTTTTTTCAGTTCCAGTTCCAACTCCAACTCTAAACCCAAATCCAACCAAAAGTACCACTAGAATACAGACGAAAAAAAAATCCTGAAAATCTACTGCGTAACGAGTACCGAAACCCGAATCGAGCTAACTAAAAGCTATCTTATGCCTGGCTCTTTTGCCTTTGCCGTTTGTCGTTTCTCGTCGGTAGTTTAAGAGGACAAAAAACTGAGGGAAAAGTCCACAATTCCAATTCCAAAAAATTCCAAGAATAGTTCTATTTAGCCTCAAAAGAGAAAGTATATATTGTATAAAGTATAAAGTGTAATGGCGTATCCACTTTCCACCACTAATGAAATGAAATGGTAGAGCTAAGAATAAAACAAGTTAAGTTAAGGACTTGCTCTTAAACTCTTGAAATTGCAGCAATTCTCATCAACAAAAACAAAAAGAAAAGGTTGGACATTGGACAAGTATTATACTTTATTTTAGAACAAGTAAGTAAGTTCAGGTCATCTTCGGTTTTGATTGTTTTATTTACTTTTATATTTTCCAGGTAGTCAACTTTATGATTTATGACGCATGGAAATAAAAAAAAACAAGTGTACATTCAATAAATATAGCATGTGTACAAATCTACAATCTACAAATATGTAGATTGTAGATGCTTGTGGCTTGGGAATGGATTATACTTGCTTTCTCGCCCAAACTAAAAAGAAGAAATACCACCAAAGGAGAATCCATTGTAAAATCGGTACATTGAGCATCAAGCATCGAGTATTGAGTGTCGAGTGTCGAGAAAGAACATGATTCATACAATTTTTTTATAGGGAATATTTACAAAGTTAATACAAGCGGAAGAAAAGTTTCCGATAGAATCCCTTCCAACACTACACTTGTTTTCCTGTCCCCTTTATGCATCTAGTGTTCCATATTCTATATTTTGTGTATGCATGTTGTTTGTAGTTCAAGATGGAAAGGAAAATGAACAAAAAAGTGAAACTATAAAGACACTCAAAAGTTTGTAGACTGGAGACTGGATCTGTAGTCTGTAGCCTGTACGTCATAAAGAGAAGAATGTACAAAGTACAAAGTAGATGTTGCACATGCATATCCATCTCCATCTCCCTGTTTGTGAGTGTCAGTGGCAGAGAATTTGTTGTGAAGGAACAGTCTTACATTTTAAACTTTCAGCTCAGCAACTGTCAACTTTTCACTGAAGCCAATAAAAGCAAATGTAAAGTTGATGTGGATTATACTGTGCCGTGTACAGTGTACAGTCCTTATTTTATGAGTGAAGCCTCTCAACGTCAAGTCAAGAAAACAACTTCTCTCTTCCACCTCTTCCATTTCTTCCCTGTATAATATTACTTGTCCTACATCTTGGACTATAAACTCAATCTTTCCTCCGTTTCCATCTCAACAACTTTCCTCACTTTAGTATCAAAAGATGTGCATTGTGCATGTACAGTATACATTCCACACCATGTACATGCTGACACACTTGGAAGCTGGCTGCATACCTTATAAATTTATGTGTAATGTGTAGGTGAAGAGTACTCAATGCTCAATGCTCAATGCTCAAGTCTCGAGTCGTCCTCTCCAAAAAGCCATTATCTACCTCAATAATAAATCTCTGTAATAAATCAATACTAATCCCTTTATCCTTTATCCATTTCAAATCATCTTTGTAAATACCCACACACTTGCACTCGGACTTGTACGAATTAGGAGACTGCGTAGGTTGTAGGCTGTAGGTAGATTATGCATTAACATCAAAATACTATCCACTTTACTTTACTTGTAGCTACTGTTCCACAATGAATGTAATTACACAAGTTGAGTTTATAATTATGGTCTGCAATACAAGGTACAATAAAATACCATACAAGAGAACATGATGTAACGAGATGACTTGTTGCTCGTTGCACCAAAACAGCTCAATAATATTGATTTTTTTTAAAAAGAATAGGGAAAAATTGGAGAGAGAGAAAACTAATGGTGAAAGTTGAAAGAACACGAGTATAAATAGTAAATAGTATTTCCTTGTTTCTTTTTGCACTCTCAAAATGCGATTCTGCTCAACAAAGTCTGTGGGAGAGTCAACAAGAAATGTGATATTTTCCCTTCCTCTAATCAATAACAACATGAACATGAGTATTCATGAGTTTGTTTCCTACCAAGATTCAAAAAAACATGCATACACATGAAGAATGTAGAATGTACAAGTTTTTGAACTGCGCACTGCTTCCAACCGTGTGAAGTGCAAATGGTGAATATAGTCAAAAAGTTAAAACCAGGCAGGAAGAAGAGGAAGAAGAATGGTGAGTGGTGAGAGTACAAACTTTCGCCAAACCAAACCAAACCAACATTCAAAATTGTACACAACTTTACATACTAAACCACTGTGGACAAACTTAACTTAACTTTCTCACACTTGTGAATGCTGAATGCACTTTTATCATATCCAAATTTCAAAGTGAGTTTAACTACAAACTACTGTATTTACAAATTATTGGGAGGAAAATGGCACATCTATTTTTGTACTTTGTACTATTCAGTAAGATGTAAAATCATATTTTTTCATTCATATCATTGTCATTATCATTATTATATTCATATTCCTATTAATATAAATGCTATTTCATTCGTAATTCGTCATTCGTTATTTTGCCTCTCGTCTTTTACTATTTCACAAGAAGGATACTTTCTTACTTCCAGGGTAAATTTCCAGGACAAGAAAAAGCAACTTTTGGAAACATACCTTCATGTACATTAATATGTCGCCTTTGAAATTAATTTAAGTGACATTGTACATTTGTACAATGTACAACGTATACAAAATCCAAATGTAGCAAATTGCACCGCACAGAAGATGGAGGACTGAGAATGCAAATTACACACATAATTTTATCTATTACGTGCACGTATTTGTAAAATGTCAAGGAGACGGAGAAATAATATTTAGAGCGGAGAGTATTTAGATCCCTACACACTACACACTACACACAGACTTACTGTTGGTTGTTGGTCCACAGTCTGCATGCATATGGTATATACATACACTTGTGTATGTGTATGGTTGGAGAGATAGATGGATAGATAGGAGTGACGTAAAACGCTTTGAAAAACCAGTGCATTTGGAAGCAAAAGTGTCAAGTCAATCCGGAAAAACGACTCTTGAATTATTAATTGGGAACAAGCAAGTGGCGTCAGGACAAGAGTCAGCTTTACAAAGTATCTTTCCATCCCGCCTCTCCTCCTCACAGCTTCAGCCTCAGCCTCAGTCTATCTTCGTCTATTTCCTTTTTTCTCTCTCCCTTTTCTCCAGTCTCCATTCTACATTCTAGATACTAGATATATCTATTTCCTTCATTTCTTTTACTTTTCCCTCCAATTTCCTTTACTCTCTTTTCCCTCCTTTTTTTAACTTTTTCCTTCCATACTTTTATACTTTCATCCTACATGGCACATTGTACAATGTACACTGTGTGCATTGTACATGGCGAGTTCAATAGTTATGTAATCATGTCATTAATCAAGTCTCCCCACTCCAAAGTCCATATACACTTCATGTACACAGACAGATGAACTACTCACAGGCTCACCAAGACGAATTAGGTTCTACACACTATATTTTGGGTACTTGTACATTGTAAATAATAGGCTAAATGTCTGATTCAGTAAATGGACAAAATACAGATGGAATCGTCACAGTTCTACTCTTGAACCTATACATATTGCAATGAAGGTCCAACATCCGACATGCTTCAAGGTCACATGTTGTCTATTGTCTCAGCTTAAATTAACTCGAGTGTAAAATCAACTGAATTTGTCTCTGTGCATATCTCCAGAGTGTTCAGAAGAAAGTTGTTTATTTAAGAGAAACATTTTGTTATGATTCTCTCACAAGTCTCTCTCTCTCTCTCTCTCTCTCTCTGGTTGCAGCCAAATTAGTCAAATTCAAAGTCAAATTCGAATTCGAATTTCTCGTATGTATATTCCTACTATTTTTTTTATCAAGTTCCAGTGTTAATGAATGAGCAACAACAAAAAATCAGCAAGTCTATTTTTACACATTTGACTTTCTTTTATGAACTTTGACATTAGTAATAATAATAGGAAAAAGTAGTCACAACTGAGAGAGGAAACCTTTCACAAGGTCCTTTTTCTAATTTTCTATGAGAAGACTAATGAAGTTGTGAATAGAAATGGGAAATGTGAAGACTAAACACTGAACACATATGAACATTGCATTGATTAGTCATTTTATTTATATTATTTGTTTCTTGTTCGTGTTTATCCTTTTGCAGCATTTAATTTCCATGAGCTGTGTGTAGACTGTAGAATGTATAGACTTTATAGACTAAATCAATAACCTGTAAAAATAACATTTCATCTCGACTCTCACCGTACAGCGAACAACGCAGCTCATTGTAAACACATCACCTACAATCTACAATACAAGTGTTACACATGTTGAAATGCATTGAGCTATGAAAACGCTATGTGAGCAGTTAATTTGTTAAGGAAAAAAGAAGTGAGAAACTAATAAAAGCTATGCATGTTTGAAGCGTCATTTGTGCAAGGCTGTGGATTGTGGATGCTCAATGCTTTATGTAAGTAGATCAACTGTAGAATTCATGTAAATTCCATTCGTCTTGAGTAGTTTGATTTCTTTCCTCAATTTACCGTGTATCCTTCCTGATAGTCAGCTGCCAAGAGCCGAGACTCATGAGGAAAACATGTGTGTTATTCAAAACCGAGTATTAAAAACCTGTAGTAAAACATGTGATACAAGAAAAAATAAAGGATTCAAGAGGCAAGCCAAACCAACCACAAGGAAAAGTCCGTTGTTATATTTATTCAGAATTCAGACGTCAGAATTTAAACTTATTTGTATCCTTATCGTTGTCGCTGTAGTTGTAGTAGTCCTCTATTCTACACGCTGATAAACCAATGATTCTTTTGTAGTTTTATCTCTACTTGAGAATTCCTTGGAATGACATGGAGACACAGTGGCAGGAATGTAAAATGTAGAATGTAGAATGTAGCTCGTGTGCATAATTTTTTAGATTTTTAGGCTTTTAGGCAAAGGTATACCAAAGTTTTAACGTTTACTATTAAATCCGAGTTAGTGGTGGCTGAATTGCCAAATTGTCAAATCCTGGTGATACTTAAGTATTTGTAGATTTTAGATCCATCAATACGTTCACTTGTTAAACAACATTCAGCGTAACAAGTGTACAGTTCAAAGATACGATGATTTCCATTTTAGAATTTTGCACCGTCTACTTCCCCCACAACTTTAACCTTACCCATGAAATGAGTGATAATTTCATGAGGATGTTCGACTACTACTACTGCTACTACCAGACCATCAAAGTTACATCCCATCATGTGATGAATTGATTTCATGGAGTCGTAAACAAGCTCAACTCGCGTGGGCACTGTACACTGTACAGAAGGTACGGTGTAAAGTGAACACAGATATATATATTACCTAAAGGAAGTTTTAGATCTTTACATCCTACATAAACTTTTTATGGTGTCCAATCAAAATATCCCAAGAAATGAAATGGAGATTTAATATCACCGTTTACTATTTAAATTATGTTAATGCACATTTACTCCGTTTGGAATTTGGCGTTTGGAGTTTTGGCATCAAAATCATACCAATGTTGATTGTTGATTGCTATAGTTCTCAGTTGGCCCAGTTGTCAGTTAATATTTGACCTATCAACTTGAGTAGACCTGATAACATAATGGGTACTAGAACACGAGTACAAACTAAACGTGCCCTTTTGATTTTTGATCATATTGATGGAAATGAAAAATAGTGTCAAATTAACCATGTTTGTCCAGACTCGAGACAAACAGTCAGTGTACAATGTACATTGTACATATGCTAGCGGAAATTAATCACAATTGGAAAACAAGGAAATCCGTCAAAATTCCCTTGTCTAGTCTCATAAGTGTTATTAATTAATTTTTCCTACAGGTTTAACTTTTACCTTCAGACCTGAATGCACGTACAACCTACAACATATAGTAGCCAGTAACAGTAAAAACGTACAGTTCTAGAGTTCCAGAGTTCAGGAGTTGAGGTTCGTCGTCAAAATTCCATTGGGGTTCAATCATCAATCTTAACCTGACAGGAAGATTCAGAAACAATTTCTTATCCGACAGATAAAAGGTGAAACAACACGTACAAAGTACCAACGGTATGGAAGAAAGGGGAAAGAGAAAGAATGTCGGTTCTCATCAAAATTCAGAGCACAGAAGAACAGCGTTAGACGTTAGACAAAGGGCGTAGACAGTAGCGGCTGAAGCAGTTAGCATTTTAACATGTAAAAGGTAGATTTCACTCATTTTACTAATACGTAATACGTAACATTCTACTCTTCGTAGGCTTACATCCATAATCCATAGACAATAGATAAATATCTGCAAATTCCAATCAATCCTTTTCCTCCTTTTCCACCCTTTTATTACATAAAAAAGGTTAAGATTTTGGTATCGATATTGATTCCTCTTGTCTCAGGACCACATAAATCAAGACACATTACATTATTATGTTATGAGTTATGATAAGAGCGATCCTCAAACTGTACGAGCGTAAAATAATTGCAGCACCATTCATATTCACCTTAAAAAATATAGGAACCAAAATTTGGCTTTGTCGTTTCATAATTTTAAAGCTACAAACTTTGTTTGGTCCGATCATGTTATGTAATTGTTGTTTGTAATTAAATTAAAACTAGAATTTAAAAAGAACTAAGGGAGAAGATTAATTTATTTTTCAAGTTTCTCTGAAAAAGTCAGGCAGACGCTGGTTGGATTTTTAAGCATCTTCCAAAGTCTAAACTCTACATTGAAAATACAAAGAATTCGGGATGTGGAATACGGAATGCGGAAGAAATTATTAACCAAGTTCCTTACAATTTTATGAAAGTACATGTCTAGAACCCAGAATAAAGAATGTACATTGTACATTGTACAAAGATACATCTTGACTGTTCTCTGATTCTTCTTCTTTTTTTTGGTTTGAGAGTTCAAAGTTCTGAGGATTCAAAGTCCCGGGTGCCGGGTTCTAGATTCTAGATCCTGGAGATTGCGTGCCCTCTCTTATAAAATTCTTTCTTTGGAGTATCTCACAACTTGTAGAATAGGTGTTATTCCTGCACACATCTCATATATAGTACTATACAAAGGACCTGAGCCAGCTCCATAGCTTCATACTGAGCGAGTGGCCGTTGGATGATTTAAGAGGCTCTCTTCTCTCTTCCTTGTCATCATCATTGGAAGGGAAAAGCGGTTGAAAAATAATTTAATAAAAATGAGCGATGAAGGAATGAAATCTGGATGAGTTTGTTGTTACAAAAACACTCGACACTGGAAACTGAAGATACACAACACAGAACCAATTATTTGAAGCAAGTAAAAAACGACCTCAGTACTTTGTACTTTGTCTTACATTTTGTACATTTTACATTGCATGTCAAAGTCAACATCTTTCATATGGAACGTACAGTGTTTGTCCAATGTGTACAGCATTTTTTATTTGAGACGCAGTACCTCGTATCTATAATCTACAGTACCTACTACAATATTTCAAGTCCAGTATCCAGTATATGTGACTAATTGAACCCTGATGGAACATGACAATGGGAAGTAGAGAAAGAGAAAGGCAAGAAAATAGAGGATGACAGAATGAGAGTAATTAGAGTTATTTGGTCCTCACCTAGTAATAATAATAATAATAGTACATGTGAAATCCAATACTCAGACAGATAACTGTGCACACGTTCGTATACAGAACTGAGGATTAAATGTGTACCACACAAAAGCCAAAAGCTCCACACTCCACACTATAGTGTATACACAGTACACACATGATGAGAAAGAGAAAGAGAAAGCGGGTAGTGTATAAATGTATAAAGTATAGAGTATAGAACCGCCGTCAACACTTTTTGGTGACTTGATTTCATTCTTTCAGGTTTATCGCAGTCGACCAGACAGAAAATGTCAATTTGTGGTGGCAGCCTCCTCAATTTTCCATGTAGTTCCCCATTTAGAATTGAGATTGAGTTTGGCTTTGGGTTTAGGATTTTCCTCACATTCTATAACTTTCACTCTCCTCCTCACAGCTACAGCTTCTTTCTGCTACAGTAGCTGCAGTACAATGTACAATGCACAATTCCCATCACACGTCTACCGTGTACCAGGGAGATACAATGTACATACGGATGAATGCTGCTTTTCTCTTCATCGAATTCGTCACACACTAGAGCTGGAACTGGAACTGGAACTGTCCTCCTCTTCCCATTCTCGTCATCGCCTTGCAGATTCCTTCTTCCGTTCTCCATCCTCCGTCATCGTCGATTTACACATGTTCTCTTTCCTTCCATTCGATTTCAATTTATGAAACGGAAGCAAGTCACGCTTGCAAATCCTTCTTTCATGTACAATGTACAAGATGTGTACAAAGTACAGGCAAGAAGAAGCGGTGTGGGAAAGGAAGATACTAGATACTAGACACTAGACAACTATTCCTCTTTCTTTCTTCCCTCCTTCCTTGCTTTTACCTTTCCCCTTGAATGACTATTTCTTATTTCATTCCTCTATGCTCCTTCACAATCCCATTCAAATTCAAATCCACATTGACATTCTTATGATCAGCAATTTCTCTAATATTTTACGTGTATTATCCGCTTTGCCAAATATCAAAGTCTCACGTTTCCTCTCTCTCTCTCTTTCTCGCTTTTTAATAAAGGGCCGTTTTATTTCTCCCGAGCTATAGAACAGATTACACAAGCCGGAATTCCAAATCTCTAATCTGGAATCTCAAATCTCAAATATTATATGTTATATAAGTACAATATACTTATGCAGGCATCCAATTCGTATTCGGATTCGTTTTGAAGGTAACTTCGGAAATTCGTAAATCCGTCTGTAAAATCAAAAGCAACTCTCCCATTTACGCGGAATGAACATTTCACATTCGACATCCTACATTGTACATTGGACTCCAAAGGGAAGAAGGGAAAAGGGAAAGGTATTAGAAATCAAAGAGCTCAAATACCAAAAACGCGATTCACCATTAAATTCCTCCTTTTCTCATATTCGTGGTTGGATTCTCTTTAACAAGTCGTTCTACTGTAAATTCTAGCAGCTAGAATTTAGAACCTAGAATCCAGACCAAAGGCTTCTTATTACTATCAAGTATCAAGGAGCCAACCCTTGTTCAAAGGAGGACTGAAGGCGTACATAAGTACAAAGATACCTATACAGATGTACAGAAGAAAAGCTCTCCTTTTTCTTCTTCTCCTTCTTTTCTTTAATGCTTTCATGGGTCGTCAAATGCAGTCGTGAGGCTCTAAATTGAATCGGAGGATTTTATTGATCTGTACACTCTGATATAAATAGTCATTCACCGCTCATCTTCGCCACACGCGTCTACAGTCTACAGTCTACATTCTACACTGAACACTGAACACTTTACGCCTGTTCTACATTATATATTATGTGGGCTGTGATGCTCATGTCATTCTCAAAATGATAGCTCAGAAAGGTGGAAGCTACGAGGAACATTGGGCATTTAAGAGCCGCCTCATAAAATGAAAGCAACGCCAATATAAAACATCCAGCATCCACAAGATCCAAGAAATAATATATATAAGACATGAGACATAAGACATAAGATGGGATAGTACTAATTTCTTGTAGCACTCAAAGAAATTCCGAATTTCACCAGAAACCACCAGTAATTTCCTCAAACTCATCACCCTGTATTTTGTACATCTTCTTCCTTTTCATCGCCCTCTTCGTCTTGTTCTTTGTCTTGGTTCTTGGGTTTCCAATTTATCCCTTTTCTTCAAGGGTTTTCATCATTTCTAAGAATCTTTTATTATTAAATACATTATTATTAAGAACACATGCGTCATATCATCTCAACCACAAATGAAAAGAAACGAAAGAATTTTTTCATTGCCGTTGGAATTGGAATTTTAAATCATACTCGAGTTTCGAGTGTAAGTACCAGTTTTTTTTCGTAGCTCGATGAATTTGCATCAATGGGATATGGAATATATGTAAAAAAATCATACTTGATACGATCATGTGAAAAATCCACACATGCTCAAAAAAAGGAAAAGCACAGCATCTTTGTGCTTTCATATGTAAATTTATCCCGTTTTATAAGGAGAATTAATTTTATGGCACTTTACATAATTTTCTTGTTTCTTGATCCCCGACCCCCGATTCTTGATTCTTGATCCTTGATCCTCCACGTCAAATCACTGTAATGACGACCATGTTATTATTAAGGATTAAGGATTACGTATATTTCTTCCTGCTGTAGTACTGTACTTTGCATACTGTGTAAGATACAAAAGACTTGAGCCTCAAGGATGTATCAAATATAAATTCGTGGGCGGTGAAGGGATGATTATTTTATAAGATGGATTTTTTAGAAACTAGAATCGAGAATAGAGAATCTAGAAAATCTGGTAATATATTGAGAATGAGAATCTTTAATACAAACAGAATCTGCACGCCCCGAGAAATGTATGGCTACAGTATACACTATACATGAATAAAAGAAGGCACAAAAATGAAAATCGATTTGGGATAAGTCACTCTCCACCGTTCGTGTAGTAAAAAAATGAAAACGTTATTATTTCCTCCACTTTGTCTGTTTATTTGAAACAATTATAAAATATTTTTAGTCTGTAGTCTAGAGACTTGAGAAACTAGTGAAACATACGTAAATCCTAAGATTGATCCCGCTTTCTCTTCTTACCCACTTCTGCTCTCCCTGTCCCTGTCTTTCGCTACTGGTAATTTTCAATCTGTGTAATAACAAGAGCTGCCATTCTAGATTCTAAATGGTGGATTCTAGATTGTAGATTCTAGATGCTAGAAAAGACAGAAACAGGCACAGAGGAAGAAGAAACAAGACAAAAACGGATAATGGATCGACAAGGAGAATGCATTTGTGGATTAAATTCCTAGAAATGTATGTACATTGTACATGCTGATACTTGTACGACTTTAGTTTCTCTTTTCTCTCGACAACGACAACGACCGTAATATAAAGTTAGTGTGCTCAGAGCACAGTCGTAGTCATTCTCCGTCTTCTCATCTTACATCCTCATCCTTATCCGTATCTGTATCGTTACCGTTATCATTATTCTTGTACATCTATCGTCACTCACAGGAGGAGAAAGTAGTATCTCCTTAAAAATCATGGGGGATCCACCTCTCTAGCTTTTTTTTTCCATTTCTTTAAAATGTTGAGCCGATGGCTGATAAGTGATGGCTGATGGCCCGAAGCAGAAAAGTCAATACAAAGTTTATAAATGTGAGAATATTTCTTTGATACTTGTACTTTTACAGAAATCCTTAAGAGTGAATAGTGAATATTGAATATGTAGTCATCCTACCTCCTGTAGTTTCCTTACAGCGTAAGAATTTTACTTGAACTTTATAAACTTTGAAAAAATGCAGAGTTACTATCTTTTACAATCATAAATTTGTCAAAATGGTAGTAAAAATTATGAATAAATTATTATGTAGTTTATAGTTTTTTTTGTCTTCCTTTTTCCTCACATCACAAACATGAGTCAAATGTTGATTGGGTTTCCTTTGTTTTTTTGCCATTTTTAAAGTCATTGTGTACCTTTTTAGAGTACAGAGTTTAGAAGCAACCGTGGAGCAGGAAAATTACACATTTACACATGTGCGTTTGTTTGTACCTACAAAGAATGGAGAATTTACAAAGTCTGTGACGAAATAGGAATATTTTTTCTACACTTTACACATGCAAAAGATGTTCAACTCAAGAGTTGAGATTGTTTACTTTTGTACACAAAATAAAAGTACAAAACACGAGGCTCAAGATTCAAGTCTCAAGTCTGAAGACTCGCAAGTGAATGTGTCTGAAGTCTGAAGTGAAGGGATATGTATTGTTTCTCGTATCGAAAAAAGGTCAAAGTTTTACTCAAGCCACAATAAATACGTGGGCTGGGACAGAAGTACACAGTACAGAGAGACGGAGAGCGAACTGTCTGTCTCTGCGTCTTTTGTATAAAGTATAAAGTATAAACTACAGAATACAGAAGCTATCCGCATGTTATAAAGAGTAAAGAGTATAGAGAAAAGAGTTTAGAGGCCAACTATAGAGAAATGTTTTAGACTTTTTCTTTTTCTTGTCTGTTCCCTCTTCGTCTTCTTCCTTCATTTCTATACTTTCTACACTTTTCTGGGTTTCACTGTCTATTTTTGTGTCGGTATCTATCTCGGTCTCGGTCTCAGTCTTCTTTTCTTTGTGTGTCTTTTCTTTGAATAGTTTCTGGCCTGCGTTGAGCTCAAAATCCTCCATTCTTTCTCACTCAACTGTTCTGTTCTGCTCTCTTCTGGTTTTCTCCCATTGTCTTTCCCGTCTTTCTGAACCAGTCAAGTTTTATCATTTTCATGGTGTTCACAACTTTTTTTAACAGACTCTTTACAATTTTATATGCTCAAAATATTTTTTATTGTTTTATTCATGCCAGAGAAAATACTTTTGGCCATACATTTGGCATATGAGTAATATAAATACTGTACAATTTATACTTTATACAGTAACTACTATACACTGTAGTCTAAGAACTAGACAGGAAAGACACAATATTAGAATACAAAAATGTTGAAAGGAGCATGCATAATACATAATATATTTTGTATTCTATGGCATAATTTTGGTTTGGTTTGGTTTGGCTTGGTTTCCTCTTTGTACATGTACATATATGTATATTTTACATGCACTGATATGATAATATGGTAATGCGCGTAGCATAAAGAGAAGATAGTAAATACTGGAGACTCTAGACTGGAGACTGGATTGAGGCGAAAAGAGAAGGCAAATTCTCAGTCTCCATCATTCAATGTACAATGTACATTGTACATGTTACATACTGATATTTTACTCCAACTTTTGAAACACATGTAAAAACTACAAACATAATACATACAGAAAAAAACACTATAATATGTAATGTGTTTGTATGTGTGTAAATATAGAGACAGAACGGCGAATTAAGCTTTATTTATTTGTATATGTGTACATGTATCTATTCTATCATATTTATATTTTCCAACATAAATATAAGAAAAGAAGAAAAGAAGAAGAAGGACGAATATACTGATTTTTTTCCACTCTAGTCTACTGCTTTACTCTACTGTACAATGTACAGTGTACATGGAGAAAGATGCTCCATTTTCTTCACTCATAAATAAAAATGATGAAAGCGAGAAGAAAGAGCACCAGAAGAAGAGGAAGAAGATGGAAGCCAAAGTTTACTCTTGCAAGTCACTTAAAAAATGAGAAAGCTCAAGAAGAAAGCAACCAACCAAGTTTTTTTCCTCTCTACTCTCTCTTCTCTCTGGCTTTGAGCTTTGAGTTGAACCAAGAAATAGAATAGCAAATAGAATACATGTACAATGTACAGTGTACAGTGTGAAATGTACTGTATGTATATGAGATATGATTGTATTTCATGCTTATTACGTTTCATTTTTCATCTTGACTTTTTATTTTCTATTTCATTGTCATGTCAAAATCCCCTGATGTGATGTAGCACGTAATATAATATACATTGTACACTGTACAATGTACAATGTACGAGCATTATCATAGTAATTACTATTATATTATTATGATGGTCATGATTATTACGGCCAAAAAAATTATGGATTTATTCCATTCTTAATTCTTAATACATCAACTTACATGATTAAAAGTTAAAAGCAATTGCATTTACACTATACAAGCTACAAGTACAAAGTTTGAAGGAAAAAAAGTTTTTGTCCATCTGCTGCACAAGATACAAATGTTGCTGAGCATGAAACATGGAACTGAAGGGAAAACAAAAGTAAAAGTAAAAGAGGAGTGTTGAAATATAACAGAATCCACACAATTCACAAGGAATATTTTGGTTCCATTATTCTGTGTATCAAAAACCAAAAGTATTCAGCATCAAGAGATAAAAGGTGAGGAACGGACAAAGAGAAGAGAAAAACTGGAGTAGAAAAGACAGACCAGATGGACTGGCAGACAGGCAGCGGAGAGTTCAAACAAGGAAAACCATCAGCAGGTTCTCTTTGTCAAATCTACATGAATAAACCTTATAAAAAATAAAAATGGACATGGTGTTCTCCGTGTAGAGTCTAGATCCAGATCCAGAACCAGAAGCCAAGTGCAATGTAAAAGCACAATCTATAATGTAGTCGAGTCAAGTCGAGTCAAGTCAAGCTGTAGTCAGAATATAAAATGGAACAAGAAAACTATTCAAATGTTGAAACATCCTCAATCCTCAGACCCTTATTTTCCTCAGCCTCCATTCTCAATCTACAATCTTCAATCTGGAATCTGGAATCTAGAATCTTCAAAATATACAAACTACAAACTTGCGTACACTGTACATTGAAATCCTTTCGAGAGTTTATGCATAAAAGATGTGAAGCTCTCTTCGAAATCCTGTTATTGAACACTCTTGTCTCTTGTTGTCTTATAACTCTTGTAATCAGATAATAGCTATTGCATATTGCATATACTTGTATATCTATCTGTTTTATATTATTATATGTTTTCTCCGTTTCCTCTTGTTTCCCATTGTCTCCTTTCGTTTTCACACTTAGTATACACACAATATACAATATACAATACTTTAAACTCTCTTCTCACTCCTGTGCACAATGCACAAGTTTTCAGCACCATGTACCACGTACTTTTAAGCCTGTTCATAAATATTTCAATTTCAAAACTCTCCACTTTACATCCATTTTCTAATTTTGTGTTGTCTCCAGTGTTATTTAACTGTACATTCAACGTCTTCAAGGATTGTGTACAATTTTCAGGCCCTTTTTATGTTTATTTTTCTACATTCAAATGTTCATTGTCTGTAATTTACAAGAAATTTGTAAATCCAAATCCAAATGCTACAGCCTTGAGGATATGTTTAATGCTGAAGAGTAGATGCTGTATTAAAGTATTTGCTGTGATGTTGGCTCTACATTAAAGAAAAGGGATTCTCTCATCTCAATTCTCTATAATGAACAATGAACAATCTCATTCCCAGAGACACCAGACACAACAGATTGAATGATGGTATACTAAATATCTTGTACTTGTATTATATCTCTCATGTACAATGTACAGTGTGAAAGCTCGGACGAGTAAACATAATGTGACGTCTTGCTGACAAAAACTTTTGCCGAAAATTAAGTGTACACAACCCTTAATTGACGGGAAACCCTAGTCTACACTAGAGTGGAATTGAAAGCAAGAGGAAAAAAGTCTCAACACAACACAGCACAAAACACTGCATTTACGATTACGAGTACAGACATCCATGCATAAATCTTTAGTTACAAAAAAAACCTACACTGTCGACTGCCTCGAGCAATCATTCTCAATTTTTTTTCCTAATCTTATTTCCTCTCCACCCTCGTTTTCCCTTGTCTCAACTGCTGTATCTGTAGTACTGCTATCTTGGAACTTGGAACAGTGGACAAGAAAAACAATCAACACTCGAGACTCGAGACTCAAGATTCATCTGTAGTGAAATTGCTTAACAAAAGAAAAGGGGGATTTAAAAATCTCCACCGACTCAACTTATTCACTACAAAAATAACAATTACAATTAGAAAATCGTCTACAAGATTTATTATTACATTTGACCCATGGTCAAATTTGTCCAGACTTCTCTCTCACACTTTTTTTAGACATTTGAATATGGTGGATGGTCATTAATCAATAGTCAAATGATGGGGAGCCACGTGGACGAAACTTTGGGAAGAAACAAAGTATGGGTGGAATTGATGCTGACTCGTTTGGTTTTGGTTTGGTCATTCGGAAAAAGACAGCGAGGCAGACGGACATTTAGACAGATAGCTAGATAGTAGATAGATGGACCAGATCTGCGTACGTCCACAGTCCACAGTATACAGTCCAGAGTCCAGAGTGTACAGAAAAAAGGAAGAGGGGAAACTCTTTATAAGAACGTTATAGCGATCCAGATACAGATGGTAGATGCATGGATGCATGGATGCGGGTATAGCGGTCTAGAAACTAGAAACTAGAATCTAGAGTCTAGAGTCTAGACGGTCGATGAGTTGGTAAAAAGGGAAAGCTCGGTTGTAAACTGTACTTTGCTCAGCTCTCACTCTACATTCTACATTCTACACTCTAGACTCTGAACATGGGATAGTTGATCGTGAGAGAAAGTGTAGAAAGTGCAAAGGCAGAGAAAGTTTGAGGATACGCTTCTTTGTACATTCTTCCATCTACACACTACACTGCTCTCTGCTTGGTTTACAGCGTACAACTTGGAGCTTGGAGCTTAGAGCTCAGAATGTGCACGTCTATGCGTGTGTGTGCATGAGTAGATGAGAAGTGAGGAAAGGAAGGAGAGGGGAAGCCAAAAGTACGTAAGAGGAGTCCTCGTCATATGTAATATGCTATGTGTAAAGGAGGCAAGTGGGATAGTAGGTCGTACTCACTCGTATACAGCACAGTATACTTCCAGCTCCCGCATACTCATATGAGTTTGGATTTGGTGTAGTAGAACCAGAAGTAAAACCAGTACCAGAAGTAGAACTAGAACTAGAACCAGAACCAGAACCAGAACCAGACATCCAAGACGAGTAAAAGAGAGAGAGAGAGAGTAGCACCAGACCCGGTTTGCGTCATAGCAGCGTCATTGGCCTCTCTCTCTTGCAGATCTACCACTCAATATTTTACTCCTGTGGGCTCTTACTAGCTTTCTCTTCCCCTCTCTCCTTCTCTTTCATCTTCTCATTTTCCCTACTACTATTGACTATAGCTGGGATATCCATATACTATATATACCATGTACATTGTACATTGTACATATTCCTTTCCTTCCTTCCATCTTTATTTCTTCTCTCATTCCTCTCTACATTATACATTGTACATTGTACGCTGTACTTTATTCTTCCCATCTCCTTCTTCGCGCTCCATTCGTCTCGATAAATCGACTGGTGAAAGCGGAACGAAACAAACACGTTCCACTAACAAATAAATACACACACAAGGAATAAAGACAGATGAGTACATGGATATTGGATACTGGATACATGGATAAATATAAAAAAATGCTTTCTCCTTCTCTCTCTTTCCTCTAATTTTCCAACATATTCCATCTTCACAAAATCTGGAATTGTAAGCCTCCTTTGTAAAGCTGAAACCATTAGGCATTAGAGGATCTTCCATGGCAATTGATTCTTCTTTTCTTTAAAAGTCACAATACATAATGTACAATATAATATATACAATATATTTGTGACGATGAAGGATGCGCCAGAAATAAACCCAACCTGCAGAAGATGGAACAAGCGACAAACTGAAGACAGAAGAAAAGGTATAGTTGATAAAAACAGTACAAGCTCACAAATTCAAGGATTTAGATTAATAAACGAAACTTTTTTTTCTCATGTGACTCTGCATTCTGCATTCTGTATTCTGTACCTTCATATTTTTTACAGTGTAAAGTCATCTTGTGTATTGCGTCTTTGGTGGAGAATGTAAAGAAATTTCACAGAGAACAGTGTTCAAACAAAGTAAACAAATGATGACTGTCGCCCAATGTTTACCAATCAGCCGCTAACCTTTAAATTAAAAGCTGTAGACTGTAGAGTATAGAGTACACGGCCCAAATAAATTAAACGGGGTAATGAGTCCAATCAGCATCTGCATTGAGAATTGAGTATTGAGGAAGGGGATGAGACCTTTTCCTTGTGAGTTTTTCAATTCATTAAATAGATCAATGGGACTCTAAAGTGGAAATGATTTTAAGGATCAAAGATCCTCTCTCTTAATTGCTGATTGTTGATTGTTGATGAAAAGAGTAAAAAACAGGTTAACTCTTTCAAGTTCTTTAAATGCTGGGTTCTGGGAACTGTGAGCTGCAAACTATCAGCATGGCCATTGTCACAGGCAGTAACAATAAAGTAGAGGATTGGGAAGCTAACGCTAAAGTTGGCAGAGCACCTCCACAAGAGGAGCTGAGAAGCTGGAAGCTGGTGATGGGCAGCACACACAGTCTACCGAGTGTAATTGTATTTCGTATTTCCTTTCCTCAGGAGTTGACAATAAGTAATTAGAATTACAGCAACAACTTAACATTTAAAGGAGGACAAAGGAAAATAAAAGAAAACGAGGGAAGAAATTGAAATCGAAATCGAAAACGAAGCAGCCACAGCCACCGAGGATTTGATGAGAAGGGAAAGTGTTTGCTATTCTCTTCCCATTCCTTCCCTTGTCTTGATGAATCGTAAAAGGGTTCAAAGGAGCGTACATAGATATTTGTTAAAATGACTGTGATGAAGACTCGATTACTTTTCCCTTTCCCATTGTAGATACAATACTTCCACTCGACCGATACGATACGTGTACACTGTACAGTGTACACATGTAGAATGTAGAATGTAGAGCAGATAGTAGATAGTATACTGAGTTAGAGTTAGAGTTCGAGTTAAGAGTTTAGAGTATACGAGTGAACTCGGCTAGATCATTATCAGTGGAGAAGGTTTTATAGTTTGTAATCTGGTTAGTTTTAAATAAGTTCCTTTGTCTGTTCGCCCTCGCCTTTTCTTTTCTCTTACTCTTACTCTTACTCTCTTTTTTGCTTTCTTTTTCGATTCATTTCTTCTGGTGATCCCCTTTGGCTTTACTCCTTTTCTCATGCATTTGCAAGTAGAATTCGATGAAATTCCTTAGTGATAAGGATAATAAATAAGGGCTTGGCCCGTGGAATAGAATTCCAGTTCAAATTCGAATTCGAATCCGAACCATAATTTCCTCTGTGTAATCACCCATACTCACAGTTGTGCACATATTGTACATGTTTTCAATCTACAAAATTACACATAAGATGCATTATCTACTGCTTTGCTTCTACTACTACTACTATTATTATTATTTCGACAATATTATTATAGGAACTAGGAAGTTGGAAAGAAATCCTAAGGAATTTAATCCAAACTCTGGAAATAAGGAAAAGAAACTTGGATTATACCACACCATAGGAAACACGAGACACGAAACAAGAGACAGACATTGCCGGAGAATCTCTCACGCACAACAGACAACAGCCAAATCAACTGACTCATTGATTTTTTTTCAAAGAAAGAACAAAGAACACACTAACCAAAAGAGTTTGGATCTGGGGAACGGAATAAGTAGTAACTAGTGTCGTTTGCAATTTCCTCGGAATGCCTCTATTTTACCTTCCAATTAAAAGCTAGGAAAGAAATGCTAAAGGCTTTTGGTTTAATTATATAAAAACTTGGATACTACTCCTCTTTGAATAATTTCATTTCAGGAATTGTAGAAAGGAGATCATTAATAAGAGCTTGCATATAAACTTTCTCTGTATCTGTATTTTTGTAGAATTCAGAGATACCTTGAAACAGAAACCTCAAGTATAATTCAAGTATTTTAAAAAGAACCAAGAAATTTTCAACATGAGCCAGTCAACCTCAGAATAACTTGAATGAGGAAAGGAATAATATTGACAAGTGGAGAGTTGAGCGTAAGAGAAAGTGTGTTTGGGTGTTTGTGTTTATTCTTTATTCCTTATTCCTGTTGACTGTTGACTGTTGATATTATTCATTATTTATGTATTTATTACTTTTTATTGCCAATCCGTCATCTACAACGACATAACATGTCAATATCAATATCAATATCAAACATGATACCATTCCAGTTCCTGCTCTTCACTCATTCAGTCATTCATTAATTCATTCCCACTCACGATCAGTTGACATCAACTGTTGGTTGTTGTGCCTTCTGTCCCATTTTGTGTACTAGCTACACAACATTCTACATGTAGCTACATATATCAAGAATCTAGAATCTGGAATAATAATAACAGTAATAATAATTGTTTTAGATTGCATGCAGAAAACGATTACGGGTTTATTGCTTCAATCAACTTTCATTCCTTTTGATGGCGAAATGCCAAACGTCAAGCATAATTTTTCTCAATAGTGGCTAGAATATAAAATATAGTACACCCATTTTCTCTTTTCTCGGACTTGAACAAACTTGTTCTATGTTTTAATGTTCTATGTTCTACGATATGCAGTTCAATTACCCTCATAAATGTCAAATTCCAGCTCGATTTCTCCAGCACAATGAATCTACAATGTACAATTTAAAATATACAATCTACAATGTGCAGTGTACGGTGGTTCCTCAGTTCCATTTGGAAAAATGTAGCCCTTCTCTAATTTAGTACAGGATATCTACAATCTACAGTCCAAAATTAGGCAAGGATTTCCACTATTTAAGCATTTATGTTTATTTATGCAAATGCTTAGATGCTTAGAAATTTATATTTCCTTTTCCCATCAGAATCCTCAGAGTTTATTCTCAAGTCTTTTTCCTACATAATTTATCCAAGTTTTCAAGTCTGAACAATTACAATCTAAACTACGAGAAGAATTTAATGGTAAATGGGGAAGATATCAGAGAAGATATCAAGAAAACGAAAAAGAAAGAAAGAACGAAAGCCAGGTTACAGCTCGGATAAAAGTATGCATTATACATTATGCATGCACGTGTCAAATAATCAAAGCGTATTATTTAAACTGGGGAAAAGGAAGTAGAGGAAAGTGGAACTAATTTCCTTAATGATTTACGTACAATGCACAATCCAACCTTCTCCACTCCCAATCGACAATCCACAATCGACCCATTCCATGAACGATGAACGAGGAACGATGAAGTCACGAGTCTCATTCTGATTCTGATTTTGAACCTGATTCCCAGTCTCTCGCTCAACTTTTTTTGCCATAGAAAAATGATAAGAAGAAAATGACTGACTTGCACAAAGAAGAAAATCTTTCCAAAAAGTTTGATTCATTCAAACTCGGGGGGAAAGAGGCTCAGACGATAAATCAGCAAAGCATAATAATGTGTATAATACGAATACGAATACGAAAGAAGCGAGATGTGCATAGCCAATATAATAGACAACATACAACATATGCATATTCATATGCGAATGTAAATGTAAATGTGCATTGTACATTGTACGTTGAACATTGTCCATGTAGAAAAGGAGTGACACGGTCTTTGTAGCTTCTATAACTAAAAGAAGTTTCACTTCTTTTACTTTTACTTGAACAGACTTGTCTTGACTTGACTTGACTTTTTAGGTTGAAAAGACTTTGATAATTACTAAATTTTAGACTACAAGTTCCTTCGTCATTCCTCCATTTCTCCACTTTCCACTTTCTCGATAACTTTTTGTGTATGCACTCCTGCCTGCACTCTTGAACATTAAACATACTTCCACTCCGGACCATACTTTTCCTCCTTTATCTTTTACCCTCAGGCATGCATATACAATACAAAATACACCAGTGAAAGAGAAAAGTTGAAACTTTCCCCTCAAAGACAATCCTTACAATTTACACCCATTTCTAAATACAACAACAACAACAAGTACAAAGTACAATGTAACAACTGATTACTGATTATAATGACCAAAATTTCTTACATTCCAGAAAATATCCTATTTACACATATTTTCTTTTAAAATAGATAAAATCATCATGTGTCTCATCTCTCATGTAAAAATATAGGTTATGAACCATCATGTATTTATACTTTATACATTAAAGAGGATGAAGAAAATACATGATAAAAGTTTTTATAAAAGTATACACACGTAATACAATGTATTATGTAAATATATAAATCCCTACATTTGTAGATTAGCTCTTATTTATTTAGTTACGGTTTGTAGTTGAGCTCCTTTGAAGTTGTTGTTACTATTTTTCTAAATAAAAAAAAATCAAGAAAGGACACTCAGAATTTTGTCGACTGTCTGTTTTCTTCGACGTACAGTGTACACCAGATTTTGGAGTTAGTGAAGAAAGGAGGAGGAATAAACAAACCAAGTAACATGAAACACGAAATACAACTACAAATGACCGTACTATATTTGTAGTGGAAATTGTAGATGGTGGTGAAAGTAGAAAATGCTCTACCATACGAACCATAACTTTTTTTCTCTCCCTCTCTCTCTCTTTATACTTTCATCTTACTGTAACATTTGCATAATACACAACACGCCCAGGAAAATGTTCAAAGTTTTCTCAATAATCTTTTGATATCGTGCAAAGGAAAAGAAATGTTGTCTAAGCATCCTAATGTACTTTTTCCGCCCTTTTCATCCACCATGTACTATGTACAAATGGTTGGGAATACAAAACTAAAAAACTCCAACCATTACCAAAAGAGAAACTGAAAGTGAAAATGAAAAGGCATAGAAAGTAATAATAATATCAACTATCATCACACGAAACTTGCCACCAGCGGCGTAATAACAAGCATAAATTAATAAGTAAATGAATGAATAAATGAATATGCCCATGTGTAATAATACTTATTGTAAAGAATAATAATTACTCGAAAGAAAAAAAACCTAAGATCTAAGTAAGATGGTTGTTTTGTTACTTTTACTCTTGAAGCTTTTCCCTCATCCTCATTTTCATTTTCATCCTCATCCTCATCCACATTCCTGTTCACATTGCTATTGTTTCTTACGTACTCTGTACACTGTACTCAGCTCCGACTTGGAACTTAAAGTGAGATAAAAAGTTGAAGGAGCATGAGGAGGAGCATCTAATATTCATACAAGAGAATGCATCATACATAATACATATATAATATATATATGTACAAAATACACAAGTGCCAGTATTACAAGTGAGGAGGAGTGAAAAAAAGCCTTGGAAACTTTTAAGCCGCACAGAGAATTTCCCGTAGTTCCTAAGTCTGTACTAAAACAAAGGATTCCTTTGAGCTTTAAGTTGAGGTTCAGTCTTTAGATATTCAACATTCAACACCATGCACAATGTACACATACAATTATGCAAGAACATGCAAAATTCTTTCCAGTTTTCTTCTTTTGTCCGTCGTTTCACACCATTCCTTTTCTATTCTCCTTCGGCTCTGCCAAGTTCTCAGTTGCACAAACTATTCACCGTTCACTCGTTAAATCAAGACGAAATATCCATCTCTTTTTTTGTATTTCCTATTTTATCTGTTCTCGCTATCCCATTATTATTATTATTGTATATATTTTAGATATGTGCAATAAAATATCGTACAGAGGAAATTCCATTATTTTTTACCGTGAGTTTCTGCTTTGTTTAAATCGAGACTCGTGAGCCTTACATTCGTGGTTCGTGTTTAACTTTCCTCGCACCTCGCACCCAGCACCAAGCACAACACACGTTCACGACTGGATTGTTCTGAGGATTTTTTTTGGAATGGAAAAACAATCAAAATATTTCGGCTCAACGTGACAAAGGCACGCACAGAACATAGAGCTCAGAGCCCGGAGACACGGAGCTGCAGACAATAATAATAATAATAGTAATCTCTGATCTGATTTTTTTTCTTGTCATACCTAAAATACAAAAGAGAGTGTAGGACAGCATGCAGATAGATCGTACATAATACATAATACATAATATAAAATATAAAATACAGAGTGTAGAGTATAGAGCGTAGAAGGTGGAATGTACATTGTGCATTGAACATCCATGTGGGCAAGGCTATCGATAGAACTATAGTGACATTCACAGAGGAATAAGTGGAATTCCTAGAGTTCTAGAGTTTCATTCCTTCCTTCTCTTTTCCTTCCAACACATTTCTTCTCTCTCTCTCTCTCTCTCTCTCTCTCTCTGTCTTTTCTCTTTACGAGCAAGTCCAGTTTGGAATCAATCTGTGTAATAAAAAATTTAGAGGAGGAGGTTGAAGAGGATGCACTTAAAATCCGGACGTTCTCAATCAGATTCCGTCGTAGAAAAAAAATCCCCTTGAGGTATTTGCTCCTCGTAAAATTTTTATTTTACTCAACTTTGCTTTACGTTCCGCCGGTTCTTCCTGAGAACTGAGAACTTGACCAAAATCAACCAGCTAAACTTGAAACTATCAAACAAACCAGCCAACCCGTTGTACAACAATCCTCATATACTCACACTCATTTCAACTTGAAATCCAATGAAATCAAAGTGCCAAGGCAAAGTATGTTAAACCAGTGTGAAGGCTTGAGTCACGATTCACGATTCCAGAACCAATCAACACGAGAAATACAGTATACATGAGAGAAATTTGAAAACTCCAGAAATGATCAAATGAAGGAAGGGGAAAAAATTGTTCCTTTCCAAAGAAAAAGTAAGAAATTATTCCCTATATTGCTGTTCTGGTTGGGTCTGGTATTCCGATTCCGCGTATAGATTATAGAAATAATAAAGTACATCAACTTTACTCCAATCCAAACCAATGTCCAACAAAAATCTAAAGCATAATCGCAAGGAAGGAAGGAAGGAAAAGAAATAAGAATTTGGCTCTGTTCTGTGACGAAGATGGACAAAGAGAACCACACAAAGAAACAGAGAAAAGGAGAAAGTCTTGAGCCTTGAAGAGAAAGAAAAGGTAAAAGTTAGTAAAGTAAGTTGAAATGAGTTTAAACTCCATTTCTATGGCCTTTCCCATTATCATTGCAGAATGACGTTGACTCATTTACTCTTTCCTCACACACCAATCACCATTCACCATTCACCATTCCCCAGACCGTTCACGGTGCAGTTGAGAACACTAAGTGCCAAAGTACTTATTTCTAGTACGAGTACGAGTACGAGTACACCATGATTTCCCTTTCCTATAGATCCCTCTACTCTCTATAACGTCACGCTAATGTATAAAATGAACCTGACCCTTTTCCCTTTTTCTCTACTACATGTACAATATACAATACGGAGTACAGTGTACAACGCACTCTCTCACTTTCTCTCATCCTCAATCCAAGCATCCGAATTCTCAGTACCAAGGATATTGATAGAAGGAGGCTCAAGCTGAGACTAACTCGTCTAAACTTAAACGAGTTTTCCGAGTTCCGAGTCCAAATGTGTTGAGTAGTGAGTGGTGAATATGGGAAATGGGAAATGGGCTTCAAGATATGAATTGAAGCAACCAACCAACCACCCAACCAGCAATCAACCATGCATCAAATTTATCACCGAATTTCCCCTATCCTTGATCGCAGATCGTTGATCGTAGATCGTCTCTCTTTTTTAGAGAGATTCTTCTAGAATCTAGAATCTAGATCTGGATCCCCCGTCAAATCCACATACCCAACCAACCTTTCATCGCTGAACCTCAAAAAAAATTCTCATACGTCTCCAAGTGGACTCTCAACTCTCAACTATCATCTCTCTTCTCTCATCCCTCTCCTCCTTTCGATGGCCCAAAATACCAAGTACAAAATACCAAAAAAATACACTCTTGTACACTCACTCCTTTTCATTCCATTTCAGCACTCTTCAACCCATCAACCAAATTCCCAAACCAAAGTCTTCTCAAACCTCTAAAAAAGCTTGTCTAGTTATTTATGTGCATATGCGTATATGGCATATGATATAAAATGGGGAAAAAGCACACTGATTTTTATTTTCTCGTATGGAATATACTATACAATGTACAATATATTATTTCAAGATACATGTATAATATCCATATAAGGATAAGTATCTAAAAATGTGTATTTATTTATCCACTTGACCTGATTCTGATTCCGATTCTGTAGTCTCAATTCTCAAGTTGTATAGTATTTACTATTGACATGTTATCCTCGCTGTAAAAGATTTATGTGTAAAAATCTGTGTCCCATTTATTCAATTTTATCTTTCCATGTAGAACTTGAGAATCTTGGATGAACTTGTTTCTGTACAGATCATGTACATTTTATGTACAAAATGGAATTATGAACAAAAAAAACTGAGAAGATAAAAAGGGAAAATTGAAGGGAGAAACATGATGAGTAAAATCTCCAGTTTTCCCGTCTGTGATCAGTGGCATTCAGAGGATAATAAGTGGATAATTTGAAAGTAAATATACTAAATACTAGGACACATTTCATTATAGGATATTATCGACCAAAAGTCGACTCAAAAGTGAAAACTCAACTGATTTTATAAACAAGGAAGATCAAAAGCAAACTAGAAAAAGCTACACAGATTTAAAATACATCATCATAATATTATTAGTCTTAGTATTATTACTACGACTTGTGAATCTTGAAAAGTTAACAGGGAGTGTATTATTATGCATTATAAATGTACAAGTATAAGACACATCTAATATCTACCTTTGAAAATAAAGTTGGACTTGTACTCTGTACTCTTTATTCTGTAATCTGAAAGATGAATGGTTTAAGTTGACTATATTAGCCAAAGTATGTATTATGTATTATTTACAAAAGGAGAACCTGGAGAAAGGAGGAGAAAAGGAGCAGTTTATTTTCATTTTTCAGCGTCCCTGGTGAACGCTCAAACTTTCTCCACTTTACTTTATATTTCATGCTCCTTGAAACTTTGAAAATATCTATCTACTATCTACTATCCACCACACACCACACTCGCCAGATTCTCGCCACCGTCTTTCTTCTTTTTTGACCAAGGTGCACAAGATGATGATGATGAAATAAAAGCAGCGAAAGAGACTATGCCTAAGCATTGTAGGATAGGAAAACCTGTCACTAGTCACTAGCAGCAATGCAATTCCATGCATTACATACATATTGCATAGCCTATTACATACACTATACACTATACATACATGGATCCACAAGGTGAAATCTAAATATAGTACAGGAGACGAGAGAAAGTGCGAGGTAGACAGAATGACACAGAACTGAGATAGAGAGACAGAAAGAGAGAGAGAGAGAGAAAGTCGATTTTCCTAGTTCGTGGTCTGTGAAGTGGTCCAATTCTGGTTCTCCATTAAATTTGCATGTTTCCGGAACAGCAAGTATACAAAGAGGAGGATGATAATGATGATGACGGTGGTGGTGAAGGGAACAGACAGAGCGAGGAGAGGTTATGAAGGAAAAGGTCTATAAATTTATGCATAAGGTTGTTGCCTCGCCTTGGGCTAAACCTACTGAACTACTGAACGTTGTACGCTGTACGGAAGTGCGGGTCTCAACTATGTACAATTTAAATTTAAAATTGCAATGTACAATGTACAGTGTATAAAATGTATGGTATTTAAGAAAACTGTGCCTTTTGGTCATGAGAAAATGAAGAGTGTCAAGTACAACTGTATTTATAAACAAGTACACTACAAAGTACACACTAGGCTCTACACTCTAGAATCTACACTCTAGAATCTAGACAGTAGACAGTAGATCATGAATGGAAGAAAGGTGAGTTGTTTCAGGTTGGATGTTGGATGGTGGATGGAATATTTGTAATTGGATGAAATGATGAAACGTGAGGTGAATGTGTCTCATGGTTCATGGTTCATGATTACATTGTAGTCTACTTTCAACTCAACTTTCATACCACAAACACTACAACCTACACAAACATATATTTAATAAGATTCAAGTTCATCTCTTCTCATCTCAGCCCAGCTCAGCCTAAAGCTCTTTTAAACTTTAATTCCATTTGAATGAAATGAATGAATGAATGAAAGTAGAATCCCTGGAGCCCCAACAAAAACTCATCACCTAGCGTCAGCAACATTATTATACTTTGTATGTAAATATTACAATAATATTATGCAAAAGGAGGACTTATTTGATTGATATTTCAAGAATGTTTGGAATTTGGAATTTGAAATTTCAAGCCATGTCTGTAGTTTGTAGTTTGTATAGTGTTGATGGTTTCAGTCCCTGGATATTGGACATTTTATGTTGTTGTTGTTGTATGCTGGAGAAAGCGGAGGAGTAGCTACATATTTCCGTTCCATTTTAACAAGTAGTAAAATGTTGCAATATAAAGGAAACGTGTGGATTTGTACATGTACAGAGTACAGAGAAAAGGAGAAAGTCAAGTTTTCTCTCTTCGCTATTCTCTAGTCAAAGTCAGATTCACCTTGTGCGTTTTTCCTGTAGTTCATAGTTTACTGCTCACTTTATTACGTGTTGTGTGCACGTAGCTTTAGCTGAAGCTGAAGACACGAAAGAGAGAGAGAGAGAAATAAGAAGAGCGATGACGGTTGGTTAGAAAGTTGGGAAAGTGACTGCGGATCCAAGCTACTCCTGCTCCTACTCCAACTATATCTACACTATACTACTACATTTCTACTTTCTACGTACGTTTTCCTCGCTTTCCCTCTCCATGCATCATTTTGATGTGACATGAAATTAGAAGCTGGAAACTGATACTATTAATTTTAATTTGAGCATTCCCGCCTCCTCTCTCCTTTCCATGTTCTCATATTCTCAAATTCTCATATTCTCAAGATGCAAGGCTCAAGTCTTGACTTAAACTCTGGAACTGGATTTACAAAGTCAACTTCTCTCTCACTCTCTTGTGTGCTGTTCCAAACTCCTCTCAATTTGTACATCTTGTGCCTACTGCCTCTACCTAGTACCTAGTACATATTACGTAGTTCAGGGGTATGTATAATGTATAGATAATAGAAAATCATGGGAACTGGAGAAGCCAAGAAACAAACCTTCAGGTTGCAATGACTTCATATATCTTATTCCTCATGTTCAGTGGATTTCACTGGTGACTGTGGAAAATCTAGAACCTACCAAAATCAGATCCAACATCCAACTGGAGCATATTAAAGCAAGATGAGGTACATACATATATGGAACACTGTGTAAACTGCATGCATGTAGTAGGCCTCTAAAACTTTCATCCCACCAGACTTTCCTCTTTCACAGTTACATATCTATCTACTGCCTACTGCTAAAAATTTGCTCGAATTTCATAGACTCATCATGTATGTTCAAAGTACTACAGTGTATCATTATTTGTACCATACGCCATTCGTTATGCAATATGAATTTCTGAGAGTTCTCCCTTTTACATACATAAATACATGAATACAAGAGACACCATACAAAATATAAATGTCCTTGGATCTTGAATATTGAATATTGAATACAACCTTTCATTTAGATTTGACTGTTTTCTGGTTTTGTAGTCTCTTTTTACTCTGGAAATTGAAATCAAAATGAAAATGAAATTGAAATTGAAGAGGAAGAAACATTTTCTATTATAAAGTATGAATACGCTTTTCAATTACAATTAGAATTGCATTTACAATTACGATCACGAACATGAATTTGAATTTGAATATGATTTGGAAGCGAATGACATGAAATGTATCAAGTTTAATAAAATTCACATTGTTTATATATTCTAAATACCAAATACCATATATATTATATATTATGCTCCACCTTTGATGTATGTAAGTACACATGCTACATGTCCTGGAAATTCACTACAACAGTTCTCCAACTAATATAATAATAAAAATAATAATAGTAGTAATAGTAGTATTCAACCCTAGAAATAATAATAGTTCTTGTCATTATGATTACTTTAATTGTTTTTGTTTCCCACAAAGTTTTGTCTGAAAATTACAAGCTGTGACATGTAGCTTATGTATTATGTATCATGAAACGTGTATCGTACATTGTAATTATTAATCCAATGTAGAAACTATTGAAAACTATTCATCAATGACATTTTGATTTAGCTTGAGTCCCAATCCACATCAAAATATTTTAATTTCCTCTTATAAACATATCCTGTATCCTGTACCATTCACAATATTTCCCCGTAAAAAATGCTTGGGGAATTTAGAAAATTTGAGTTTAATCAAATCTCTTGAATCTCGAGTGCTATGGAAAAAATGAGTAAGCGGATTATCCTCTTCTACCAAAAACTATTACCCTTGAAAAAATATGTGTACATGTGACACGGAAAAGTGACCGGATATGGTGTCATAAAATTTCAAGTAATATGAAAAATGTATAAAATATTTTTATCCTTTCATATGACATGGAAATGACATCACAATTTCATGTCATATGAAAGGATAAAAATTCTTACTATGAAGTATATATTGTGTAAATTGTGGTGACATGGTAACGCATCTCATTCTGATGAGAATCCGATGTTGATTATGACACTAACAATTTCTTCAATATTTTTCTCGAGAAAGATGGAAAAATGAAATCAACATGAAATCAGAATGCGGTCGGATATTGATTTCATATTCTTGCCGATTCTTGTGATAAAAATTCAAAGTTCAAAAGTATTGTATATATACACATCAGTATAGGGACTTGACTTGTGTGCTATACCTATAACTCCAATTGTACTTTGTATTGCAATTTCGAGACCGTTCATTCAAGTAGGAGAAAAAACTCTCCTATAATCAAAAGGACGATTTAGCACAGAGGTCAAAGTCTCGGACGAGGTCAAGAGGTCAAGGGTTCTGTTCTTGACTTGGTCATATAAGTTTTGAACTTTTTTTAGCTTTTCGATAAAGACACAAAATGACACAAATATGACATGAATATGACACCATATTTTTTCATCAAAAGTTGACTGACTTCCGATGACATGACACCACATTGACATTGAAATGTGATGTCATTTGATGGGAATTTGGACCAAAGTCCTACCAAAATGTAATCGGATAATGTCGCATCATATTCTTTCAAGGGTATACCTGTATTATTATACCTGTGTCAAACTATGATGGGATTAATGTACTTATTCCAAAGGTAGAATACACAATAGAAAAATCCAGCAAAGTTGAACGTTCCATAGGGAGTAGGGAGTAATCTCAACCTTCAACCGCCAGCTTTGACTTTGACTCGGATTTTTTGTCAACCAAAAATGAAAGGCATAAATTATACCAATGCTAAAGACTTAATTGAAAGTTCCAAAATGTTCAAATAACTGGAAACTGGACGTCCGGTAAAATCCCACGTACCTTTAAAAAACTAAAGGCTGTAGTAATTTTATAACCTAAAGTAAATGCTAAAGGTATGGTTAAACGTCCTAATGGAAAGTTGTGGGAAACTGGGTCACTGGACATTGGAAATTCCGTCACAAAAGAAAGTCATTCATTCAGTTGGATGGACGCGATACTCAAATAGAAATACATGTAATACATGCAAATATATTGATGTTCGGAGAAACATGTAATGAGTAATGAGTACAGATTATACATGTGTATATGTATAGATGATTATAATATTCGATGCGTATTCATCCTTCATCCTTCATTGTTCAACCTGTTTTGAAGTAGGTAATCTTTTGTTCCGTCGTTTCCATAGAAATTTTGGGGAAATGCAATCAGTACCACACCACTCTCCAAAATCTACACTCCACACTTTGAAACGATGACACATGGCCATAAATAATAATAATAATAACGTAATATCAAAGTCGAGAGGACTCGTTTTGATATTGAATGGATTTCCATGTACATTGTACATTGTACATTGTACATCATAGATTTTGTACATATGAATACACACAAATATGGATTATTATTATTATTTTGGGTTCCCACTCCAGCCTCCTTCTGTCACAGGAAATGACTTGACATATTTGAAATTGTAGATACAATACAAAATACAAAATATGCATATATCTACACATAATCTATAGATGACGAGCTCGTCCATTTATTTATTCATTTACGAATGCGGTCCATAGATTAGATTCTAGTTCTGTATTCTGCATTTTGCTGAATACATGATCCGTGTCTCATAACTTTGATTTCCTGTTGTAAGTATTATTTGATCGTCCACATCAAAGTATTCAGCATTCAAATACCCCAGAATATACAGAGTAAACCTTCCCTTTATAAATAATCTATAACCTGATCAATTCTCAATACACTCATTCCTCAAAGCCCAAGGCAATGTTTTCACTATTCAATTTCAATGGAAGCAAAGTGAATCTTTCCTGCATTCTAACTACATGCATATGAATGTAGTTAAATGTCAAATGGTAAATGTTTTGTTTTTTTTTAATTCCTCGAATTTTGAATTTAGAATCCGACTCAAAGCTACAAAAAATTTGGATTTTGGATTTTGAACTAAAAAATTGGATAAAAAATCAGTTCCACATAAAATAACAGTCTGTTGACTAAAATACTTGGATTTTAGTTTTTGGTTTTTGGGTATCATGATCATGGAAAGATATCACAATAAAAGACAAGGGCACACAATTATCCAAGTACTAGTACATTAGTACATACTACATGTTATGCATTTAGTGTATAGTATCGTAAATTCTAAAGCACTCCACTCTTGCTGCATCTGCAGAGAGAAAGGAAGGGAGATGTAATAAAAGAATGTCCTCAAGTTGTTCCAGTTTGACGTCATTTACAAACATGAACATGAAATGAATTTTCATTGCCCCTTGTATCTTGTATCTAGTATCTAGGATTTTGCCTGTGGACTCGGAAGAGGAATTGGGATGGAAATAAAATCCCATATGGAGTAAATATACAAGATATAACATACAACATACAAGTCCACTGTCCATTGTCCATGGTCTATAATCCAAATCCACATGGAAAGAATGGGAAAAGTTTGTCCTTTGTACTTGTTTGTCTTTATGTACGTGAAGGGAATTTATTCAACCGGCTTGACTAAATAAATCCTCACATTTGCAATTAAAATGGACTGGACTGAACTTGAGTTGTGTACATCAATTGTTTCAGTATTTCCTATTCAGTATTCCGTATTACTTTTCCAGAGTCCCTGAAAGAATCTCCCAAGCCCATGAATACACATTATACACATCCGACTTATTTTGTATTTTGTGCTCTGAGCGTCCACTTCACTTTGTCTCATTACATTTCCATCGTCCATCGTCAGTCGTCAATCCTCAATCGTACTTTTTTTATGTGGGACCATAGACAAAAGAGAGTGCATTAGATTTCATCACATTATCATGAATTGGATTGCTTGTGGTCAAGTAATTTTGTTGTCACTAGAGACTCGAGGCTCCAGGCTTTATCTTTTTTCTTTTTCGTATTACCAAATTCCAATTCAAAAAGAAACTGCACACTGCACAAGTATGACCAAAGTCATAGAGGAAAGTTTTTTATTAAAGCTCTCGCTTCATATAAAAAGAGCCAAACAGTCTGAAACTTGATTCCTGTTCAATATTCAATATCCCCATCAAAGGAATTTCAATACGAGTCTCAAATAAATAACTTTCTAACTGATACTGTATATAACTGTCGCGCATAATTTCGACGTCAATGACAATGAAAATGACAATGTCCATGTGGATATGGGTATTGATATTAATATTGTGCTCATAGGTGAAAGTTCACTTGACTTTTGAAAATAAAACAGGAGCATTTGTTTTAATTTCTGTATTTTTAATAGAAAAAGCTCACTGTAGTCTGTATTTACAAAATGTAACCAGCGGTCGGAAGCTAAACAGGATTGTTTGAATAAAACAGACATAAAAAACCAAAAGTATTCAAGCGTACAAAATTCTGCATAGTATTCAAATGTTCAAAAACTATGGAGTATACTGAATACTGAATTTGATTGCGGCGGTTGTTGGTTTTGTTGCTTGTAAATACTGATACTAGTTTCTGAGGAATTCCTGACTACGGAAACACAAAATGTACAAAAGGTACAAAATACATGCAGATTATTTGTTTACCATATTCAGATTTCATATTCATCCATTTACTTTGGGACTGCTGATGAAGGAAAGAACCCCGAGGGAAAAGACAGAACGTCGAGCATACCAGGAATCAAAATCCACAATCTAGAATTCAGAATCCGATTCCGATTCCGAATCCCGCAAAATACAATATGAGTACAATCTTTATGCCTCAAACCGTCAAATTACAATTACAACCATACCGAAAACCAAATACCGACTACCGACAGAAATTGTTTCTCGGAAAAATTGAGAATGGAAATGGAAAACCTAAACAATTTTTTTCATTATTCCCAATCCACAATCCTCCACGCCCTTCCAAATATAAATTTTAATATGTAAAAGGCAGATGAGCGGATGCTCAGTCTTTGTGTGTTCAAGTAAATCAATTTTACCACATGTACAAAGTTGATTCAAGTCAATTGAAAGTACAGCAATGCCAATAGTCAAAGTACAGGGATGAATGAATGAATCTTGAATATGTTGTGCTCGTCAAGAGTCAAGAATAGCTCGACTGTGAAAATTTTGTAGTAAAAATGACATGTGGAGCATTTCGCGAATAAGTAGGAATTTAAACCATCTTGTAAAAATTTCCCATCCTCCATCCTCCATACATGTACAATGTACAATGACATTTTTACTCATACATGTCAAATATATAGACACATTTTTAGATACATGCTTCAAACATTTTATGCTACGCGTAACACAAGCAGTATGAAGTATGATAAAACTTCTCCAGCTCTTCTACGGCCTTACGAGTTAAATTGAAAAATGTTCAAAATTCAAAATGTCTATCAGGCTGTGAATTGTACAATGTACAAGGTACATACATATGTCAAACATCTAGGATCTAGGATCTAGATATTTTATTGTCTTGTTCCGCCTTTTCCGTTCTCTGTATGTTGTACCGTCCTACGCCATATATGCAAAGTTCACAGACTAAAAACTACAGCTATACTTCCAAAAGATGCATTTATGCTGAAGCTGATAACTGGCATTTCATATGGAGCACAAAATGAAGTGCTTGATACGAAAAGAAAGAAGGAACAAAAGGTACAGGAAAATTCAGGAGAAAGTGGAGGAGTGCTGTTGAAGAAAAGAAGTAAAAAAGAATGAAGAATCAAGGTATATCCATGCAATGTGTCTAATGTAAAATGTATAGCTACTGACTCGTAGGTACAGAGTATAGAGTATAGATACTGATACGGATAGATATAATTTGCCTCAAGGATTCTTTCATTGAAATTCCACACGGACCGCCAGTCTCAGTCACAAATTCTATGGAAAAAAATCGACCTAAAAATCATTTGAGTTGGAAAACTCCTCAGCCATCAATCAGTACTTTCTTAGGTTTGCAAGTATTAAATTTTCTCCAGTCACGCATTTTCTCTTCCCCTCAAAAGTACCACATTGTGTTGCAACCATCAAGATGATGATGATGATGATGGTGATCACAGAAAAAAAGTGGCATATGCATCTTTCTAGATTTCGATTCTAGACTCTACCTTCTACCTACATTTAAAAAATGTTTGAATCAATCCAAATCGATAAGACAGATTGTGAACAGGAAATGAAGAGGAAGGGAGGAGACAGATATCTGTACTAGAAGCGTAGAAAAAGCTTGTAGAGTTTGGAGCCTGGCAAAAGTGAAATCCTTATCATTTCACTTAATCATATTTTTAATTTTCTCTACCCTCCAAATTCTTTTCCTAAATTCCAGGCTCAAATTCAAGTATAAAGAATAAAGAACAGGAAATTTTATACAGTGGAAGATAAGATGAATTACACGTTTCAAGATTCGTATCCGTTAGTTTCTATTTTATTCGATATTATAATTTTCCTGTGATTTCAAAGAAGATTGAAATTGAAAATTCCATATTAATGTATTTTTAATTGTAAATCATGAGTTTAAAAAAGTCCATGGGAATGCTCTTAATATTTGTATGGTTGAAATATACATTGCTGATACTTCTGTACTCGACAGCTCCTGATGCTTTATTTTTATTTTTACTGTTATCATTTTGGTTCTCTTGTCTCATTCCTCATTTTCAAACCCTCACGCATAAAGCATAAATAATAGTCCATAACAAGGAGTGTACTAAATCATGGAGGAAATTAATACACGTGACATTTTGATAAATTTTTCTGATTCCTGATCAGAATCCGTAATTTATTCCTTGTTTTCCTCTACAAAGATAACTAGAACTAGAGAGTTGGAAGAATCAGACAGATTTTTATTTATGCCTGTGTCTGTTTGTTGTTTGTACATTCCAAATTCCGAATCAGAAAATCTCAACTCTCTCTAATAAAAGGAACTACAAAACTTTGCTGATATTTTGTGTTTGAAATTTGAAATGTAAAGAAATAGATATACTTGCAAAAAAACTAGAGGGAGAAAAGATGAAGGAATCTCTGTAGGATGAATTTACGACATTAAGATGACTCCGTTTATGAAGCGCACCCACTGTAAAAAATGAGTCCGTCCCAACCCTCATAAACTCCACTCCAATACTTATTTTACTTTCTAAGTATAAGTATATTATGTATTATGATGCTGTAGATGCATACAACAATTTTCTCAAATTAAATAGATATATAATATATATACACACTGTATCAGCTATCCAATGTAACTATGTAGAACTGTATAAAGTTTAAAGTGTAAAATGTAAACGGTAAGGGATAAACGATAAACAGGGAATGATAGAAATCAGTAATAAAATTATAATACTGCGCCTACAAACTACAAAGTACTCGTAATTTATTATTTATTGCCTCACTATTTCTGCTCACACGCAGTTCATTTCAAATTATTTTGCAATTAGGAGGAAATATTTATGACCCTTTCCAGCTCTTCATTTTAAACTTATTCAATTTCACTCCATTTTCTCACCACATGACACAGGACATTTTTAATACATTTTATAGTTTGTGCTGACTACACACTACTCACTACACACGTTTATATTTTATATTGTATATTGTACTCAACGCCGCGCTTAATATTCGATATTCGATATTTGACTTTATGAGCCTCGTCCTCCACATGATTCTTAATATTGATCCAATATTTTGTAAATTAACTTTTTCTTCAAAGTTCTTTCAAAATAAAATAATATTTATCTGTGAGCTGTCCAGTGCCAAGTGAAAAATGGGATGATTTTCTTTTTAAATTTTAATATAAATGCCTCCCGTTTTATTTTGCCTATTTATAGAATATGGACCATTTTAAATCATACCTAAAGTAATAATACCCGGGATAAAGGGAATAAAAGGAGCAAACCGAGTGAGTGAATCAACGTTTGGCTATGACTTTTGACTTTGCGGTCACACTATTTCACCATATTATATTTATATTTACATAGATATTTTTCATATTGTATAAATAATTAGATAGAGATGGAGAAGTGTAGAATAAGGAATCTAATGTAAATTTAGTTCATAAATAATGGTCAAAATGCATAAATGTCATAGTCGTATTCGTACTCTTACTCGTAGTCGTATCACATACTGGATGCGAATTCATTTGAGGTTCCAGCATCCTGCACCCACCAAAAGTGGAAAATGTGGAAATGATCATATAATACGTTCATTGCGCTCCATGCTCATAGTTGAGAGTTGAGAGGCAAAAGTCAACGTTAAATGTTGAAGGATGCTGAATGTAGAATACACAAAGTACGGCGCAGTATACAGTATACAGATTTATGAAGTAGAAGAGAAAAGAATAAATAAAAACACAGAATAATATTTTATCATGTAGAATGTAATATCAAATATCAAGAATCAAGAATCAAGAATGAAAAGTCAAGAGTCACCCATGGAGGCAGTCTTTCAGCTTTCAGCCCTGTCAACTTTCTTCCACAGACTTTCATACTCTGAACATCTTTAGACTTTAGAGTTTTCATTCACTGTTTGTCGTTTGTAGTTTGTATAGTTTGAACTGGTAAACTTGTATGCTCTGTGTTGAGTCCTACATTCTGTACATTCTGTATTCTACATCATCCAGAACCAGAACCAGAAACCAGACTCCAGCATAAATTTACACGAGGTAATCTACTATCTAACCGTCAAGCTTTTTGTTCTACACCATATTATATTATATTACAAAGGTTATGAGAGAAAATGGACCAACATTCACCACCAACAAAACAACCATCTTCATATAGAAAAAGTTGAATCCCGACAATTCCCAATTGAACATTCAACATCTAAGACATCCTTGGGATGGCTGAAACTGGAACTGGAACTGGAATGGGAAGGAGTATGGTAAATATATTGCAAAAATAAGTAAAATATCCTTATCGTAGAGACATTGTTGAGCTGTTGTGCAATATCTTTGGATTTTGGATTGGATTGGATTCCCTCTTCCCTTCCTCCTTGCCTATCACTTTACACATTCGTATATAGAGTAAAGAGCATAAAGATATTGGCCATCAAACATCAAACATCTACATTTTCATGTGAGTATGCATAAATCAACGCCCGTAATACCACAAAAACTCTGTACAGTAGTAGAAACCCCGCATCATAAATCACTCGTAGATACAGAGAGAGAATCAAATCCAATCCAAACCAAACCAAAACCCATGCACTGCACATTCAACTGTATAAACTGTAAGCTATGCGTATCTAAATTCCAAATCCAAATGCAAATGCAAACTCCTCTCCCACTTAACCCGTCTCTCATCTCTCACACTCTGTACTCCGTACTCTGTACAATATAAAGACTCCTCTCGAAATTCTATCTCTCTCTTTATGACACTCTCATCATATCCGAAGAGCGAGGAGGAAAACTCGAACGGAGAACCAACGGATTCAAATACTTGATACGAATCGCAAATGAATCCTGGATTCTGGATGAGCATTGAGTATTGAGCATTGAGCATCGAGTATCGACTATCGAATCACGGGAGAGGAAATAGCTCAGTCTATACTACCATAACATGAAATGGCATGCCATTGTACATAATACAGGATTGCACAGCACAGAATATAGAATATCCCTACAAAAAATGATGGTATTTCCAAATTCCAAATCTCACTGGTTTCATCTTCGGTTTGGGGTTAAGTTCTTCACTGAGACTGAGACTGATGCTGATGCTGATACTCTTACACTTTGAGATGCACATGGTTTATACATACATACATGTATGCATGGTACTTACAAATCCACCAGCGAGCGAGCAAGTGAGCGAGTCAGCCAGCCAGTCAACCAGACAACTTGCAACTAGAGCTAGAATCTAGAGCAACCAGCAGAAACATCAGCTCAATGAAGAAACCCAAGAAAAAATCCACTTAGCCTAACATTTTCAGAGTTCGCTCCTTCAACATGAGTAACAACTGAGCAACTGTGCATACACTGCAACATGTACAATGTACACTGTACACTGTACATGGAATCGACGAAGCAGGGAAAGTTCCATCTATTCTTTGTATGGATCACGTGCACTTATCTCTTTTCTCTCTCAAAATCCCTCTCCAATTTTACAGAAAGCATGCAGAATGCAGAATTTACAAAGAAAATATCAAGAATATAGACTTGTATGTACATGC